>CABFVX010001474.1:22242-33191 GCA_902151425.1 Timema shepardi | reverse complement strand
TCTAAATTAAACCTTCCTCATCTCTACCGCATTAACATTATTAATATATTCGCGTGTACCCCGAACGGGTAGAAATCAGAACCATATCTTCATAAATTTTCTCAAATCTGGACATGGCTATACGTCGAATTATGGGTCCGGCCGAAGTTGAATAGAGTTTAAATTAGTCTGCGATGTGGTCCACCCACTTACCCTTTGAAGGCGTCTTTTGATGCCCGCGTCCATGCGGGTCCTATACTCGACCCTTGCCCCCCTTCCCCCTGTCCTTTCTTTACAACGTCCACAACCCCTGCATCACACTAACAAACCCCGTAGTACAGCTCCGGCGCGCTGCTATAGAATCTAGAGCAAACATCAAACAGGGCAAAGAGGAATGCTAGAATCAAGATGGCATGAATGCAAAGACGCGTTAATTGGAGTGGACACGGTCGTATTCTCGACAAAACTCAACATTTTTTATAGCACCGCCCGTTCTGTTATACCCTTATGTAATAATTAAGCTAATGGTTTTAGGGATCAGGAAGGTTATATAGATAGGAAGTATACCCGCATTTGCACGGAAGGAGAATGGAAAACTATTTTGGGGAAAAACTACCCTCAGTACACCGGACCGAGATTCGAGCCTCGATCTCTCCCGTCATAGGCAGTCTAGTTTACGGTGACCGTAGCGCGTTAGACCACGAGGCCACCGAAGCGGGTCACCACCTAATTAATAGGTCATATATCGGTCGTATAGCAGTGGGGTCTAGAACGGAGGCAGATTCAGCCTCGCGAGGAAAAATTAGAAGCTACGTGAATACAAAATAAAGTTGTGGTTCCGGTCTAGAAAACTGAGATTAACTGCCAGTGTGTTCATTGTGCTGACCACATGACACCTTCTATCCACAAATGTGTGCAATGTTTTAGTCAACATATGTCGGCCGTTCGGTCAGTATAGCTCGTTCTCGTGCTGACACCATGGGAGTTGTTTTTTTGTACCGAAAATGTCGACTTTTCCATGTAATGTACTGGCGTCTTCATTTCTCCGAATATGAACTAATCTGATCTTTTGAAGTGAGAATTAGAGAGCACGGGTTGGTGTTTAGGGTGTTTCTACGAAGGCCACCAATCATCACTCCTCTGTGATTACCGATTTTCTCAACCCTAACAAGTTGTTTGTTAGTTTATTAATTATAGAACACGTCTTTCCTTTGACATAGTTTCCTAGCGTCGCGGCGTCGGCGCCAGTGCAATCAATAGCTAACCCTTCTTTCATCTCACCCTCCCTTTCGTAAATACCCTCATGATTAGATATCCTAATTTGTGGTAAATAAAATTATTGGGTTTTACAAAATAAAAAGTTTCATTTTGACTGAGGGATTTTCACTACTGCGTCTTACCAACTGTTCGTGTTGTAAGACTATATACTAATTATGCTAATATGTTAGGGATGAAAAAAGTTGAATTAAGAGAAAGTGTAACCGCATTTACGTGTAAGGAGAGTGAAAAACCATTTAGGAAAAACTACCCTCAATACACTCAACCTGAATTAGAATCCCAATTTATCCTAAGTCAGCTGTTAAGTCTACTACGAGAGTGACGCCTTAGACCATGCGGTCGTTTAAGCGGGTTATTTTTATATTAAAAGTCGGTAAATAAACTGTTATTTTCGACTAAAAATGTAAGGAAATCAGTTCAAACGTGTATTATAGTGCTTTGGATAGAAAAATTAAGGCTATTATTTATCTCTTTCTTATGTTTTAAATATTTTCCTTTGGTCACAATATTTCTGTCATAAAAGACCGATCAAACATATATGCCACTTCTTCTTTACCAATAGTTTTTTTGATGAGGGAAATACATTTTTTGAATGGGTACTTTCATTAGGTTTAGGAACATTAAAAAGAAAAAGTGTAATATAGCAGTTGGTACATTTTTTTCCTGCCAATTTCAGTCCAAACAAAAGGTAAAGGACGATGAAGTTTGCTACTAAATCTTTATAGTTTTCATATCGTTAATTTTCACTAAAATCGAGTTAATTGACCATTATTCTCATATAACATGCCAAGTAGTCAATTTCGAGTAAAGTCCCAATTCTGTTTTATTTCACGCGTCTAAAATACTTATTTTATATACTTCAATGAACTTTAAAAATATATTTATATCCATTTCAATGTGCTAATAAAGGATTGTGAAAATACATGTCGCCCTATTTCGGTGTGTCTACTCATGGTACTGTACTTCTTGTACTCGAATTTAGGGGAAGAAACAACCCTTGCTCACGCGTATCTTGTGCTCAATCTAGAGAATTGTTACGATTATCAGATATTATTAAAATGTATTTATTTATTTATTTAGCACCACGTCTTACTACTTGTTCGGGTTATAAGCTTAAGTACTAATTACGCTAATGGATTAGGAAGTAGGAAGGTTGAATTTAGAGGAATTGAACCTGCATTTGCATGGAGGGAGAGTGGAAAACCACCCCCAGTTCACCCAACCGAGATTCAAACCTCGATCTCCCCGTCCTTGGTAGTCTAGCTCAACACGACTAGCGCGTTAGTTAATTACGCCGCCGAGGCGGGTGTGGTTAAAATTGAGTGTAGATGAGGTTTTTTGCTCGATTTTTTTATTTTTTCTGGTACAGTTTCTTACTACGCGTTCGGGTTATACACTTAATTACTAATTACGCTAATGGTTTTAGGAATCAGGAAGGTTATCTTAGTAAAAAAAAGTGTACCCGCATTAGCGTGGAGGGAGTGTGGAAAATCATTTAGGGGAAAAACACCCTCAGTACATCAGACCGAGATTCGAACCTCGATCTCCCAGTCAACGGCAGACTAGCCTATTGCAAGAATAGCGCGTTTGACCACGCGGCCACCGAAGCGGGTATAAGTTGGTTCTTATCGCTTGTTCTCAAGTTGTAAGGGATGATTCTAGAGTGGTCGCATTCATTTGCACCTTGAAGGAATTAAGGTGGGAGTGTAGGGAACGCGAGCTAAGGCCAGTATTTTTTGCAGTTTTTATATCAAAATATTTTTCTGACCTAAATAAATCAAATAATTATCCAGTAGAAACATAGAATTCACATGGTGACATCAACCATTGTTGAATATCTGTCAAGGCTGTCTTGAAATTTAATGAATTTAAGGGCTACTTTTTTTTTTAATTTAAAAAGTTTCTCGACTGATGACGCTATGTTCATGACAAATATTCAACAACTGTGAATATCACCATGTGAAAAAACTTAAACTATTTTTCTACTGGAGAAATATTTTTTTTCATTTTGTCCAAAAAATAAGTTTTGCTATGAAGATTTCAAAAACACTACCCTTATCTCGTGTTCCCTGCATTCCAACCTTAAAACACTTCTTCCCTGAAGTATTCATTTAGGCTAGTGGACGTTTAGGATCACACAATATATGAGGATAAATGTTTTAAGATCGTATTTAAATTAAATAAAGTCCTATGTGTTAGCTCAGTCGGTAGCGTATTTGTTTGGTGATATAAGAGATAAGGTTCCCGGGTTCAATTCTTGTCGTGGCCGAAAACTGTATAATCAGTGATATTGAGGTTTTAACTTTCACAGTGATTAGTTAAAGGCCAGGAAGCTGGATGTGTTGTCTAACAGTTCTACTTTAGTCTATAAGTCGTGTGCTGATATAATCAGTCGGTTCAGAAAGAGCAAGTTATATACCTAATATTATAATTAAAATAAGTTAATTAAACCTTAGCTATAAACAATTTTAGACCAAGCGGTTATATTTCAGGTTCCTGGAAGTCTCAACTTAATTCCTATCTATGAACACATGGTCGAGAGTAAATTCCTTGAATCAATAGTCAACCATATGCTTCCCGTACAATCATAGTGCTACGGAGCTATTGGTGTCATCAATTCTGGTTTATGTTATTGAGTGTCGAGTTTTTTTTTTGTATTTTTTTTGTATCAACCTATCCATCACTTGGCTTAGGTATAATTTGCCACTTGCCAAATGTGTCTTTATCGAGTCGATGAAAAAGTCCTAAAAATCGAACATACAGTAGAATTTTCATAGCAAACACTTTTTTTTGTGTGGCTATGATTAATAACATAATACTGTGTTTTTTAGCACCACATATTACTACCCGTTTGGCTTATACATTTAGGTACTAATTACGTTAGTAGTTTTAGAGTTTATGAAAGTTATATTTAGAAAAATTGTACCCGCATTTACGTGGAAGTAAATTGGAAAACCATTTTGGAAAAACAACTCTCAGTACACCTCTATCTCCCCATCATCGGCAGTCTAGTTAACTGTGAGAGTGATGCATTAGACCATGTGGCCACCGAAGAGGTTCTTAATGTATTATTAGTGTTATTTTAGAGTTAAATTAGTCCATATTTTATGTGAGATATTTAACGCGAACTTTTTGAACCGAATTATTATATTAGCACAAGACTTGTAAACTGACTTATCTATAAGACAACCGGCCTCGTGATAGTGTGGACAAAGCCCCTGGTTGCTAAACTAGAGAGCTTGGGTTCGATTCCCAGCTATCTTGAAAGGGAAATAATTACTATGGTTACCAGGGTTTGACATGTTAGGTTAATATCTTCATTGGCTCCACCCCATCATATTCACTACCATCGTCCCCTGATCACATCAGGACACGGAAAGAGGCTCCGTGGAATGGATGTAAGATTAGTGCACTCGGGCGTCCCCTGGGCAACGGTACATTAGTACTGGCTAACATTTCAACTACTGGGCTACAGATTAATGTAACCCAGACACAACAATATTATTATTACTATCTATTAGACAAACAACAATCGGCCCCAGACCGTTAATTCATCACTATCAAAAGGCAAACTCAAATTTCTCCAACGATATTTTTTTTTGTTGTCCATGGCGGGAATTGAACACGGGACTCTTAGCTTAGTAGACAGACTTGCTTCAGACGTCGGTTCTTTAGATATTGATAATATCTATCAAAAGTGACAGCTCCATATATTTGACGTATGTGAAAATATATCTAGTAGCGTTTCTAGCTGTCCGATAAGACTCTTTCTGTTAAAATTAGATTGTAGTTGACAAAATATAAAGTCGGTTAATCAAATGACGAGTCTATTAGAGTTGGCACCTTACTAGAGCACGCGTGATTGTGTTCAAGCGGTCTTAATCACTATTTTTTATTATAAGCGTGTTTAGTTTAATTGGCTAAGTGTAAGAAAAGGTAAAATAGCCTTAACTTCGTCAAAATTTTGCAAAATCAAGACTATAAATAAATTGGTTTCTTTCACTGGGGCATAGTGAAATTTAGTTATCTTTGAAAATCAAAATAAAATGTACAAAATGTATTTGTAGATTTTCCAAACATGTAAAGAATTGCACGAAACGGTTGTTTTGATAGGAAGTTGGGCGATATATTTAATCAATGCACAATTCAGTGAAATTTAAATCTATTTAATATCGTCGATATCACTATCATTGCCATAATTATTAATAAAATTTACGAAACAAATGTTGAAGAATTGGAATCAGAGATTTCGGAACAACAGAACCAGTAATTCAAGGCTAGCCATATAGACAAACATTTCTAGAAAATAGTAGACCACACAAAATTTCCTTTGCCGAATATCTTAGTGATGAAGATTAGATCATATTTTGGATCATATTTTCTGTACTAATCAGCATTTTTCTAAGTTAAAATTGTGGAAACTAAATATAGATATCGCCTTTCACATTCTAATCCACGAGCATATTTAAGAACTGCATTGTCAAATTATGAGCCGGACTTTAAAAAGATAATCAGTGAAATGTAGTTCCCACCAATCTTAGGTTATTTGGTTTATTCAAGAAAATGACCTGTAGGAAACTCCTTGCCAGGATGTACTAGTATATAAAAATGGGAATGCCAGGCCTCCGCCGTGGTTCGGATTCCACGTTAAACTGTAGGTCCTTCATTTTCATCTCACAATCACCCTACCATTACACATTAGCGTAAGTGCGTATAACCCGAACGGGTAGTAAGACGTGGTGCTAATAATATAATAAAAAATGTCCTTGAAAGCATTATGTATATCTAGAATAGAAAACAAAAGAAACAAATAATTTTTACATGCAAGTCAATGATGTCCAAGCACAATTGGAATCTGAGTGTGTGTACTCGCCAGCGGAAGAGGTGGAGTGTTATCAGATAAACAAGAGAGCTCTCAGGGTTAACTACTCATGAAGTGCCCTATATTTCCTTTTCTTACAATGGCGTCGCAAAATAGCTTCGAATTTGCCAAGTAAGCGACATCGATGGGAACCGAAAACTATTCCTAGTTTCTTAGTAAATTGTCGATATGTACAGTTTTTTTATCACCCTCTAAAATAGCTCCTACCAACTTTTGTAATAACACATTACAACTAGCAAGTATATATTCCCTCTCTCTCTCTCTCTCTCTCTATCAAGAATATTTTCCTCTTATTTCTTTCTCTCACTTCCCTTTCAGTCGTCGCTCAGTTGGCAAGCGACCAAATTAAAGGTGCTAAATTCTAGAAGCCATAAACCAAGGGAAATAAGTTTGCATCGTAATGCTCAGACTTCGCCAAAGTATAGAAACGTTTTAAAAACATAGTTGAATCAGGGTAGAAAGGTATATCGAAAACATAAACCTTTATAATATATCAGATACAATTTATCCAAACTTTGACAATCATGTAATCATAAATATTTTTATTATCTTATCGACATTGATGACATCTGTGAATAGTGAGAGCTACAAATAATATTAATACATTTAGGAATTTATTAAATTAGTTTTATTAATTTAAGTAACGTTCTGATTTTTGACATAGAGCGGTTTCATTTTTGCTACACAATTATGTTTTAAAGCCACTGCCAATTTTAGTGGTGTTGATTTGCGATGCACTATTTCAAATAGTTGGGTTTTTTTTTTTGTTTTGTTTTTTTCAGGAAAGAACTGTTACAGCGCATCTTTACCAAATCTCGTGACGTCTAACAGCGCTGCCAGTGTATACCTTAATTATCTTACAAATAGACATTCGGAGCACTTTTTTTAAAAACACAAACTTTTTTGCAGTAACAATTATAGTATTTAACATGTTGTTAATGATATTTTATGGTTAGTCTATCAATCAATTATTATTACATTATTATTATTATTATTATAATTATTATAAGCATCGCGTCTTACTACCCGTTCGGGTTAAAGGGACTTACGCTAATGTGTAATGGTAGGGTGATTGCGAGATGAAATTGAGGACCTACAGTTTAACGTGGAATCCGAACCACGGTGGAGGCCTGGAATTCCACCTATCTATGAAAAGTGTCAGCTGTAGATCACAAGATTTTGACGTAATAAAATAAGAGAGTGAACTCTAGTGGCTTTTCTAGATGTCAGATAAGGTTATTCATTTTATTATTGAATTGTATCTCAAATAAGCCTGTAGCATTGGGCTTACAAGACAGACGTAAACAACAACATTATAGAAGAAACTTACCGCATTCACCTCCTGACGAGACTTGCATGGAACAACGGCTCAAGTCCTCCGGACGAACATTCACTGTCCCGGCCTAACAGAACACTAAAAGAGCCTAAGGCGTGGCAATCTGAGCGGCTGCTGGCTTGGCCGGGCATGCGCAGTGGCGAGTCTCCGTACTAGAATGTTCGCGACGCTGCCACATTCTTCCATTGTAGTCCAGAACTTACCCTCCCCCCTTCTCCTGTCTTCCTCCACTGAGTTGTGTATATATTATGCTTTCTGTACCGATATCGTCACAATTGGGCCTATGTCTTAGTAGGAATAACACAAAGCTCCGGCTTTCTCCGTCTATAGAAATGTAAGATCAAAATTCTGTTTCGCCTTATGGAACTTTATATATCATAATTATTTTTCTAAATTCTCTTTTTGGCCACACATTTAAATTTAATAACGTTACGTAGTATGGTTAGGAGCATTTCTTTTACTCTTTGGTATTACGAGGTCTTTGCGCCTAATCAAAAATATAATTGATATTACGATAGGTTTGATAAGTTTTTGATCATGATAATTTTGAGAATTATTCTAATAACTTTCACGAATACCCGTTTTTGGGTCTTGACGAGAGTTTATTATGGTTTTTGTCTAAGGATAAATTTGTATATGTAACAACTTTTGGCGCCATTTCTCATGGCTGACGATTATATATTTGATATATGTTGGTAACAGGTTAAATCTTAAAAGAGTATTTTTAATTGGTTAAGTTGAGATAGTTTATTGTCGTTTACAAAGCTCCTTTTATTTGTTAGTAAATCTTTGATAGTAAATGTAGGAATTAAATATTTAATGATAAATTATTTAATAGTTATATATCTGTCATTACTGGAAGGCCGTCTCTTCAAGATAGAGATATTTGTTTACCTTATTGTTCTATCTATTTTAAATAGTACCATATGACTTTATTTGTAGAGTCTTTGATTTTGTCTCGCGTACGCAATACGCTGGTATAGAATGCTATGTTAAACTTTAAATGGAATATTTCAATTGGTTCCCTTTAACCAATTTATATGGTATACTATGGTTTAAACTGTTACGCATCAATAGAGCGTTGTTAATAAAAATCAATTTTCCGTGATCTGTTTATTTATCTTGCTAATATATGTCCCATTATTCCCAAGGAATGCACATCAAACGTTATAATTTTATATGAACTTTAGGAAGGCTGCAGTCTCTTGCTGTCTGATTAGATAGTGGTTCACTTATTTGATATCCACAACTGGTTCGAGGGTCGCGAGTTGTGGGATTGTAATGTCTAGGTTGCATTTACAACCTAGATCTTCTCGGCACTCGCTCTGGGTTAAACTCCCCCCATCTTATAATTTTTATTTTTTTTATGTATTTGTAGCATCTGCCCCTTTTGGATGCTACAAGCCCAGCACTAATAAACGGACAACTCATTTCATAGTACAGATATCTATTTCACGGAAATTATTCGCTCTATTGCAGTACAATCTCGTTTATAAAATGCGATCTGCTTACAGTGAAACATATTCTGACAAAAAAAGCCAATAATTTTTGATGACGGGGTTTTTAAATTTAAATTTGTAGAAGACAGCTAGAAAAGGTAGATCTATTTTCAAATATGCATAAATCAAGTCAGGTGATCTGTTGCACCTTTCATTCTTGGGATATTACACAAACCTATGAATTAATGCTAATAATATTTTAAAATGCTAGTAACGTTTCGCGCAAAAAAGTTTATGTTTTATATAAAGATTAGTTCACAATGAAAGTCAAGCTAAGATTTGCTCTGCTAATGGCCGGTTCCCACTAATAGTTAAGATAAACTAAGATTTGCTTTAATAATTGTTTATAAAAATAGCGGACCATATATTTAAATTTGTTGGTTTACACAGAAAGCTAAGCTAATCTGTAACTCGCTGTGCCACGCTATATTTTTTCTGATTGCTGGCCGGGCAATTTTTCCATCCCCCATCGTGAGCTATCTTACGTTGCGCATGCGCATAGAGCAGCTTGGGGTACGTGTATAACAGATGTAGTTCTGGATTGTTGAAAATAGCCAAATAAGGGTTGAAGTTAAGTTTTCAGTTTGTTTAATGTGTATTTAGGTAATATTTTGCTTAGGTTTTATATATATATATAAGTGTTTTTATATTAAAATGGAACCGTTAATTGAACAAGTCATTTACATTTTCTTCCTCTTCCAAAAAGCTACTAATAGCAGCAGCTCCTCTTCCTCAATTCTATCATCTGAGCTCAGGCAGGACATTTTGGAGAATGCCATAGTTTAACTTCACTGGAGCAAAATAGAAAAATATGACAGTGAATTCGGGAGGGAATAAGGAACCATATCTTAGCTTAGCAATAAGTGTGAAAACAAAGTGACAAAACCTTATCTCGGCACAGCTAACTTTGCGTTCTGTGTAACCCACCTTTAGGCTCTTTATATGTAAATTGGACTGTACGTACTCGTGCGTGCGCAGTAACCATGGTTACCAGCTTGAAGAGGCAAACCCTCCATGCGCTAATTTGACCGCCAGTCCGGTCCGTTTATAAGGCTTTCCCGTTATCCCTTTCTAGGTATGTCGCATTAAATGTATGTGCACTATATCTATGGTGACCTTTTTTTTTTAGAAAAGACTGGTTGAACAAAAATAATTATATTACGTTTACGTTACAATAAAAAAAAAGTGGAGAAATGAAGTAGATATCTAATAAAGGGACAGAGAAAAAATAGTTGAAACACAAAATTAGGCCTATTTATTAAACATCTATTTTCATTGCTAATTTACGTTAACACTGTCTTACATCAAGTCTAACAATAGGCTACCTACAAGAACATTGGTTTCATCATCAATTTCAAGGAACAAATTGCTAAGAAACATCACCCTCAGTGCACCCGACCAGGATCGAACCACGATCTCCTCGTCTTAGGCAGTCTACTCCAACACGAGAGTAGCGCGTTAGACCATGCGTCCACCAAAGTGGGTTTCGTGATAGTTGCCATTATTGTTTGAGAACGGGTTGTTCTACTTAATTAATTACTTAAGCATCGTTCATGTTAATGAGGCATACAAGTTTATTCAAATAACGGATGAGCTGTGCAATCAGATCTACCAGCGAGCAAGAGCGCAATGCACAATGGCCCCTACTGCTTCCTTCGCGGAATTTCCCGCAAGTTCGGTGAGCATCAATTAACGAAATGGGCGCTTGTATAAAGAAAGCAGTGGGGATTACCTTTCTTGTCCTAAACAGGACACTTCTTCTACCGTCTCCCAACCCCCGTCCCCATTTCCTCCGTTTCATTCCTAAAACGTCTGAGAAGACTGTCTAGGATTATGTGACCATTCTTTCCCAATTTTCGAGGACAGTTCCCAGAATAAGACAGTATGTGCCGATATTATTTTGTCCATGGGTTTTTTTAAGAAATAAATGCAATTTGAAATATATATATATATATATATATATATATATATATAT
>CABFVX010001474.1:0-21927 GCA_902151425.1 Timema shepardi | reverse complement strand
GTCGATCAAGGACTTAAACCCCTACCCCCCCCCCACCCTTTCTCCCATCCCCTTGATAAATGTTTGAAAATATTATGTCCTTAGAGGCTATTTTTTCAGTGGTACTTCTGCCCAATTTTTGAAAACAAGATCAATTTTATAAGCTATCTGAAATAATCTTTTCCAGAAATTGTTTGAAATTTGGATGTTGCTATAAGCTATTTGGAATATTCCTTCTTCACAGAATTTTTGAAAATTGGATGCCTCTAGAAGCTATTTAAAAGTGGTTCTTCCCTATAAATGTTTGAATTTATGGTGTGTCTCAAAGCTATATAGAATGCTAATCACCTGGGGGTTTTTTTCTGACAAAAAGATGCCTTAAGAAACTATTTGAAGTGTTCTTAAACAAATTTTTGAAAATTAAATGCATCTCGCAGTAATTAGAATATTATTTAAGGCCACCTTTCAACTTCATAATATCAGAGGAGTTTTAATATATTTAAGGGAGGGAGGGGGGATCCTTTCCAATAGGGCAATTCCCCCTTGCCTCCCCCGTTCTGCCACCACCACCTGTGTCTCGGTCCTTGTCCGTAAATTCCTTGACGTTATCGGGCAGGGTGCGCGCCCTTCACTCATTCTCTCCTTGATTCCTAAGTTAGACCTCCATGAATACACTACAGACATGTTGGTAGCTAATAAATGTAAGCATGTCTTTCTCCAGTGCCCTTTACGCCCAGGGGTTCATGAAGTAATTGACCAAACAAGAGTAACCCCGCTGTTTGCAGTCTACGTCTCATGCGGGCTGTCTGTCTGTTTGTATGTCTGTCTGACTGTAACAGAAGCTGATTCAAACCCACGTCTGCCCTACTTCAACGCCAGCTACAGATTATCCAAGTATTGATCTAACAAACCTCTTCCTTTTTTTTTCTTCTTCCATATAATAACTAGTTCAGTACAGAAACTTATCCTGAAAATAAACTAAATAGTGACTAACAGGAAAAGAAGGTTGGAAGAAGATTTTTTTTTTTAATCTATAAGGATGGGTTATTTTAATCTTCTCATTCACCCAGATATTTGAGGATTCAAATAATTTTCAAATTCGAAATTCAAAAAATCTCCTAAGGTGGTCGAATGATATATAGCGCTACTATAACAATAGACTGAACTGCCAATGACAGGAAGATATGTGTTCAAATCCCGGTCGGATGTACTGCGAGGGTGTTTTACAAAGCTGTTTTCCACTCTTCCCCCATTCAAATACGGATACACTTAATCTAAATTCAAGCACCCTTCCCCCATAACACATTAATGTAATTAATACATATTTATACAACCCGAACGGTTAGTAAGACGATGTTCTAAAGATAATATATTTTTTTAATTAATCAAATCTTATTTTTTAGTGTATTTTATGCACACTAAGCCAAATAAGTACATATTTTAATAATATACATGAATATATTCCAGCACAAATAGAATGTTAGATAATGGTTTAAGGTGCCAGGCTCACAATAAACTATAATACCGGTGACAGGGAGGTCAAGGTTCTAATCTCAGCCGGGTACACTTAAGGGTGATTTTACACATCCAATTCATCACTGTGGTTTTCTCAACCCCTTTCTAGGGGAACGTTTGTCCTTTGAGCTACTCTCCTAATTTTTATCCTTTAGAATAATACGTTAATAAACATGGTGTTGAGTGTACTATTTTGGTTTTCATATTTATATATATTGGCTAAGGTTGTAGAGAGAGGAAAATCCTAGAATTCACCAGTGATCCTTGCCATTACATATACCAGCACTGTTTAGTGGATTATGTGAGCAGGAGAACACATACCACCGTTTAATTGGCTTTGCTTTTAATTAATTAATCAACTCATTAGTGTACGTGATATAGATTTTGTTATTTTACTTTTAAAAAATTGTGTGTGTTGTTTCTCTAAATAAAACCAAACTACTGTAATTTTAATATATGGTCAATTAAATTCTCTACACAAAGAGTCAGTTAATTATTTTGATTGATTAATAATCATCATATTTGCTGATTTGAAGGTTTCAATAAAGCGCACCAAATGAGTATGAAGTTATATGACACCATTGATGTGTTATATTATACAAATACATGGATTCATCTACAATAACCGGGTGATTACAGAGCTTATATTTAAAAACTACCCCCGACCTATACAGTTTTTTACAGACAACAATTTTTTTTATCTGACCCGCTTCGGTTGCCGCATAGTTTCAGGCGCAACTTTCGCAAAATACTGGACTGCTAATGACGTAGAGATCTGGGTTCGGATGGCAATCGGTGTATTATTATTATCACCGCGTCTTACTACCCGTTCGGGTTATACGCACGTACGCTAATGTGTAATGGTAGGGTGATTGTGAGATGAAATGGAGGACCTACAGTTTAACGTGGAATCCGAACCACGGTGGAGGCCTGGCATTCCTCACATTCACAAGATGTCTTGTCAGAGGTGAAGGAAGGGTTTGGTAATCAGATAAATCCGTGCCGGGACCAAGGATTGAACCCCGGCCGCCAGCATAGAAGTCTGACACCTTACCCCTAGACCACCAGGTCACCTACTACGATCGGTGTACTGAGGGTGATTTATCCTCAACGGTTTTCTACTCTTCTTACACACCAATGTGGGTACACGTATTTTAAATTCAACCCTCCTCATCCCTAAAACATTAGCGTAGCCAGTATATATTTAGCAGGCTGTAAAACGTGGTGCTAAGAAATAGATGAGGGTCTTTCTTTATTAAATACTAAATGTCTTAGCTTGAATTCCAGCACGTTAGCTCAATCCGTAGCGAGTCGGTTCATTGAGTTAAGGATTCCAGGTTCAATTCTTGGTATGCCGAAAACTGTATCATTTGTGAAAAGAAGTGGCTTCTATTTTTACAGTGATTTGACTGTATACTTGTTTATCAGTCAGGAAGTGTGGAGACGTAAAATATGCTTCTGTAAGAAAGGGGCTTACACCTTTCTGTTAAAATACTAGGACGAAGGAAGTGATTAATATTCTGAAAATTGAAAAATGACACCTGGAGACCGAAATAGAATCCAGGACATTAGGCTTAGTACGCCAATGCTCTGGCCACTGAGCTATCCAGGAATAATCACGTGCCCAGGCTCACTCTTCACTCATATTTTAAGGCAGAGTCTATGATGGACGTGCTGAAATCGTCGGCTACAAATGTGTGATTTTATTAAGATCACGAGCTAAAAGCATAAATAGCTTTGACTATTTGATTCTTAAGTGATTATTAGCTAAATTATTTCAAGTTGGCCACAACATTTCAGAAATATAATTCACCGATAAAAGCCCATTTTAGGATTTATAAATATGTTCAAAAAAAATTCCTTGACTCTTCCCGGTTTTCTATACATTACCTGACTATGAACACTTTTTTATAGAGATTTTATTAAATATAAATTAACTTATCACTGGTATACTCAAATAACTGGTACCCAAACATAATATAAAATAATATAGCAAGTGCAGAAACTGTTTAAATTCGCGCATTAAAGTTGAAATGTAAGGGACGCGTGAAAATTCAATTTTTTGCAATTTTTATATCAAAACTACCCGCCTCGGTGGCATAGTTGGCTAACGCACTAGTTTAGTGTTGAACTAGACTGCCGAGGACAGTGAGATCTAGGTTCGAATCTCACTTGGGTGAACTGGGGTGGTTTTTCCTAAATGGTTTTCTACTCTTTCTCTCTCTCCACGCAAATGCGGGTTCACTTCCTCAATATACAACCTTCCCGATCCCTAAACCATTATAGTCATTAATACTTAATTGTATAGCCCAAACGGTTAGTAAGACGCGGTGCTAGTTATTAATATTATAAATTCCGAATTTAACGTAAGCCGCTGCTACAATACGAATCCGGATAACCAGTCTAATAATATATTATTATTATTATTATTATTATTATTATTATTATTATTATTATTATTATTAGCACCGCGTATTACTACCCGTTCGGGTTATACGCCTTAATTACTAATTACTCTAATAGATTAGGAATTGGGAAGGTTAAATTAGAAAAGTGAACCCGCATTTGCGTGGAGGGAGAGTGGAAAACCATTTAGGAAAAACCACCCTCATTTCACCCGACCGAGATTCGAACCTCGATCTCCCCGTCCTCAGCAGTCGAGCTCAACATGACAAGCGCGTTAGCCAACTGCGCCACCGAGGCGGGTTGATAACCGGTCGACCAAATAATCGTGGTTCTACTTTAAATTCTCTGCCACCGAGTATATGGAAAAAATTTTAAACATTTGTTTGTGTTTTCACCGTAAATCAAACCCGGCTGATTTGGAATATGAGATGTAAATCTTGGGAGCACCTATACAAAGGCAGTGACGGTTACAAAGTGTTTGGAACATCTGCGTGGCAAAGCACATATTTGTGCGGAAAATGTAAAGAAACCCACGTCGGATAGGAACGAGTAAGTCATATTTTATTGTTGCATGCTCGGTACACGGATTTATTAGATACTGCATTGCTTCACGCTTTGATATACTGCGGGGGAGGAAAGGTCACGTGCCTTGATAGAGACAGTGCAAAGATAAATAACGCCTATTGTAGACTTAGCTTGTCTTAAATTAAGAAAAAAAAAATATATGAAACTAATTTAAGCATGAATTTAGTTCAATTTTTGTATAAAAATTATTATTATTAGCACCGCGTCTTACTATCCGTTCGGATTATACGCACTTGCGCTAATGTGTAATGGTAGGGTGATTGTGAGATGAAATGGAGGAGCTACAGTTTAACGTGGAATCCGAACCACGGTGGAGGCCTGGCATTCCCCGCATTCACAAGAAGTCTTGTCAGAGGTGAAGGAAAGGGTTTGGTAATCAGATAAATCTGTGCCGGGACCGAGGATTGAACCCCGGCCACCAGCACAGAAGTCTGACACCTTACCCCTAGACCACCAGGTCACCCTGTATAAAAATTAACAATTGGGAAGGAAAGCCCTTTCCTCCCATGAAAAAAAATAAATTACAGTATCAACCACCGTCGTTATCATATTGAAAGTTGATAAGATGGTTGTACGGTTTACGACGCCAATATCACAGTGACGGAGTGGTCGAGGTTTCAAATATCGGATGTGTGCTGGGTGTTTACATAAGTAATTTTTAATCGTGGCTACCTATACACGCTAGTGCAGCTGGATTTCCTAAAATTACCTTCATAATACCTATACCATAAATTAATCCTATAAAAGATAAGTTTAAAAAAATCCCTACAGGTAATTTCAATTTTTGAAAACTTACTGGGTACTGACTGACTAACAAACTATTTGTGCAACCTCCTCACAAAGCACCTGGTTGGAATCCTAAATTGAGTCACAACCCCCTCCTCAGATCATAAGCAGAGAGACCAATTTAAAAAAAACTTTTTTTTATCACCGCGTCTTACTACTCGTTCGAGCTGTACGCATCTGTGTTAATTGCGATTATGATGATTTAGGGGTAAGTAATGTTGAGCTTAGAGTAAGTTTATCCGCATTTGCGTGAAATATTAGAAAATTATTTTGGAAAAACAACCCTCAGTACACCCGGCCGGGATTAGAACCCCAATCTCCCTGTCATCGGTGGTCTAGTCTAACACTACTTAAATGTATAACGTGTATTTTTATAGACTAATAGTTTTTAGCTATAAGCCCATATTTACTGTATATATAGGGCTATATATATATATATATCTTTATCTTTGAAAATGAAATTGATTGTTATAATCTTTGTTCGACAGAGGTATTACACTTTCCTCTGTGTTTCTGTAGCAGTGTATATTAGTTTATTTATGTTCTTTGGTAGAGTATTCCTGCGGCTATATATATATATATATCGTTTTAGGAACCTTTTTAGAGTTTCTAGTAAATGTCACTATTTTAGGATTAAAGAGAGAGAAAGTATGTGCGGTGGACCGTACCAATTATTTATATTGCTATGAACTTTACATGGCCTTTTTTTCCTTTTAAAAAAACACACTGTAATCTGACTGAATTACTAAATTTATTAAACGTATAAACTTCAAAGTAAGAAGAACCGGAACCCTTAATATTTAAAGTTTTATAACTAGAACAGGAAACAGTATAATACCGGCACAGGCCTTTATTCACGAACAGGGACCGGAAATTATAAAAGTTTAGGATCGACCCCCACGATTGTTATTAGCGACACCTCCTCACAAATTTAGCAGTCAGCTGTTATTCATCTTGAACTTGTCAGCGCATGCGCACTTCCTGTTTTGCTTATGCGCAGCTAAAGAAGTTTATTGTCTAACCGCTTTAGCAGTCCCTTGTCTTATCTATTCTCAGCGTATTATACTGAGATTGATTTAATTAATACGCTCTAATACCAGTAATACAGTCCAATTTTCATCGAAAGAGCCATTTAGAAAAAATACGAACTTTTTTCAGTCAACACTAATAATATGATATTGTTTTATTAGTTTTATTTTATGTATATTTTGATAATATTTATCAAAAGTGACAGCTGCTTATAAAGTTTAACGTGAAATACGTGAAAGCAGATAAAGTCTTTTTCCAGCTGTTAGATAAGGCCTTTCGTATTAAATTTGGACTGTTCAACATAAAAATTTTAGGTATTAGTGACAATACGAAAGAAAATCATAAAGAGATTCACCGCATTCCCCTGAAAATAAGATTAAATACCAGGGTTGATCCATATTTTTTTTAATTTTATGCAAGGCTACAAATTAAGAACACATTTTTTGTGATATTATTATTGACATAAGAATTATTGAAGACGAATATATGAATGCTCCTCGCAAAAATCTTTCGAATTGAAGATAAAACCAAAAATATGGATTTTCCTCATTTAAATCTTATTTAGGAAATTATTGCAAAAATATCTTAAAATCATAAATTTTGAAAAGTTATCTGACGTATCCTTTACTTTTACCTGTCATCCCAAACACACTGACTTTTCAAGGTTCCTTTTCCAGGTGCGTTTCAATCCGGATGAAGCCACCTCTCAGTTCACATGAAACTAGGATCCAATCCCGGGCTTCTGGTTACAAATCAAACACATAATACCCGCACATCAGCTCTTGAACGGGTTCAAACCAAGGACACTGTGCGTGTGGGAAGGAGCTTCAAACGCAGCTCTAAACATGATGAGTGTCTTCGAAGTCTGATAAGCTCAGGAGGTCCCAAGAGTGTGTTAAAAGTGTTTCTAGGAAGGGACAACTTGTTAGCGACGAGCGAAAGGTTGTTAGTTTTCACCATGTTGTTGAACGTTAAACATCCTCAAGAGAGAGAGAGAGAGAGACCCCCTTTCCTCCCTCCCCTCCTTCAAAGCACCCTCATCACCACTTACACACATGACGTGGAGAAGGTGCTGTAATGAGATGAGATGAGTTGCTGAGGGAAGTTGTGGACTTGCTACAAGCAGGGCACGTCACGGGAGGATAACAGCATATCCACCAAACCGGTTGAAGGGGAGGGGTAGTAACATTTAGGGGTGTGGGAAGACAACATTTTAAATGCGAAGCAAAGCTTGAAACATGCGAATAAAAGTCGAAGTCAAAGATAGGATTCTTGCTGTCGTCACTTAAAGTTGCTTCTAATTTCCAAGTCAACTATTAAATACTGTACATCTACAGTAGCCCCATGGCTTCTTTGGTGCTTACTGACAGCTCACAGCTGACAGCTAAAAGCTTTGAAAAGTTACCAGACCAAATTATGTATCCCTACGCCGAACCATATGATCTGCAAAAACATGTGTTTAGAAGCTGTCATTTCTGACGGTCAACATTTAGGTATATACCTAAGTGTTGACTGTCAGAAGTCAGCTGTGAGCTGTCAGTCAGCACCAAAGAATCATGGGGCTACTGTAGGAAAAAATAACAGCGTAGAGAAAAAGCCCAAGAATGTCATATTCTTTTATTCTGACATAACTAAATTTATTTCTTGAGGTCGTAATTTTTTACGTAATAATTTTATATTATATTTGTTTGTCATTTCCCACCTAGACCACTGCCTGTATCAGACATTTTGGATAGTAAGAGCAATACCAAATATGCTATGAAAAACTTTTGTATACAAATGCACTTATAAATTTGTCATAGATAATTTAAAAGCTATATAATATCAAGGACTAAACATTGGCGGAAAGCAAAGAATATAGCACAAAAAGGCTTGTATAAGATATTATCTTTACTTCATAACAGTGACAAGTCAGTCCATGGTGTTACAACTTGGCGGGTATTTTTATTTTTACAAAATAATGTTGGCGGTACTGAATATAAGATATTTTTATTCTTGCCCATTTTTTTATCCATGTTTACGTTATGATGGTTGTTATTTAAGTCAAAGCGAAGGACTTTGACATTTCGAAGTTCCACAAATGCTCAGTAACATTTAGCATTATTTAGTTTGTATGACTTTGAGACATCAATTTTATAAGGAAAAAATATGACGATTAGTAACGTGAAAATTAAATATTCATTAGCTAAATAAAAGCAAACTACATACTTTCACTTTTTGTCACTCAGGTGAGCTCCACCAGACGTCAGACAAACCTCAGCACGTTGTCCTTCACTTTATTCAGCATAGATCGTTTCCACCCCACCCTGTATATTAAGTGACCACCTGCATGGTCTAGTGGTCAAAGTTCCTGGTTACAAATCCAGAGATATATCCTTCAGCACTTCCATATTATCTGTGAAGTGGTGTCCTGGTGCTCTAGGGGTAAGGTGTCGGACTTCTGTTCTGGGGTCCGGGGTTCAATCCTCGGCTCCGGTACAGATTTATCTGATGGCCAAACCCTTCCTTCACCTCTGACAAGACATCTTGTGAATGTGTGGAATGCCAGGCCTCCCCCGTGGTTCGGATTCCACGTTAAACTGTAGGTCCTTCATTTCATCTCACAATCACCCTATCATTACACATTAGCGTAAGTGCGTATAGCCCGAACGGGTAGTAAGACGCGGTACTGCTAATAATAATAATAATAATATTCTGTGAAGCAGTGGTTCAGGAACAGGGTTAGACTCTGCCTCACGTTGACAAATGAGGAGCTACTTGAATAAAGAAGCAATAACTCCAGTTTAAAAAACTGAGATTAACGGCTGGAGGGCTCGTTGTGCTGACCACATAACACCCTCTATCCGCAAATGTTGGCACCGTCATCGCTAGCAGCGGTCAGTAAGTCCTATGGTTCGCTTTCAGACTCACACCATAGAGTTTTTTTATATATATTATATTAAGTAAAATTAGCTATAATATTACCGTGTAAGATGAGGGTATTTTAAGGGAAAAGTACGCACGCAAGCCTTTGTCGGGGCGCGCGCGCGTGTGTCAACCTATATCCGAAACCATTTTACCGATCAGGCTTAAACTTGGTAGTTTACTTAGGTTTTTCATAAGATTCCCCCGAAGATGTTTGGCATTAGATATCTAACAATAGTAAAATTAAAGGTATTTTACTGAACGTCAAACAAAACAATATATATATATTTTTAAATCTGTTGCAATGATTTTGATGTACTATTATTTAGCATTACAAACAAAATGGTAATCCTAATTATTCAATGAAAATGACTTGAAGCTACTTTACATAAACAGAAATACCCAACTATGATCGTATCTTCGCAACTATTTGGGATACAAAATAACTTATCATTTTAAAGTTGTAGTACTATTAAAAATAAACATTTTTTTTAAATGTGTTTTTATAAAAATCTATAATTTCTGAGATTGAGGATTTTTTTCATGAAATGCGAAATTGATTGGTAAGCTCTTTGGTTAAAAAAAATGTTTCTCTAACAGTGAATATTATTTCATGTATACTTTTTGATGGAGTGTTTCTGCAACAATGAATATTATTTTGTTTCACGAATCTTAAAAGAGTTTTTTAGTAAATGTATATATTAAGAGAGAAAAAAAGAGAAGGTCTGGGATCCCTGGTCTGTATTTATATGCCTATTTTGATAGAAAGGGACGTTTTTGACAGTTTCAAGAGTTACTAAAACAATAATTTGTCATAAACATCAAATCAATGAAATGGTGTTGTCCCTTTAATAAATAGTATCAATTTTTATTAAATTGTGCACCACGTCTTAGTACCCAATCGGGGCATTTCACATATTCACACTAATAAGTTACGGATGAGGAATGTAGAATTTAGAGGGAATGTACTCGCATTTGTATGGAAGGAAAGTGTGAAAATATTTAGGTAAAAACTACCCCTCTGAACAAACGACCGGGATTCTAACCCCGATATCCCTGTCATTGGCAGTCTAGTCTGTCTAATAGGAGAGTGACGTCTTAAACCATGCGGCCAACGAAGCAGGTTCTCCCACTATGCATGTACGAAACAACTTGTGGCGCACAAGATCTTCTCCTCGAGTCTTATGTTCCCGATTGTTCTTCGACGTGTAATCAGATACCGAACACTAGAGTTACTAATGTAGTATTGTCTCAGCAGCATCCGCCAATCTTAAACACAACACTACATTGAGAGAGGATCAGGACTTCATAAGAGATGGATGAGCCAACTGATTTACTACCAAGATCTCCTTCATTCATAGCCTCATTCATAATTCATCGATATTTAGATTACAATACACTGGGTTTAGTTATTATTATTAGCACAGCGTCTTACTACCCGTTCGGGTTATACGCACTTACGCTCATGTGTAATGGTAGGGTGATTGTGATATGAAATGGAGGACCTACAATTTAACGTGGAATCCGAACCACGGTGGAGGCCTGACACTCCACACATTCACAAGCTGTGATTAATACACGTCTTGTCAGAGGTGAAGGAAGGGTTTGGTAATCATATAAATCTGTGCCAGGACCGAGGATTGAGCCCCGGACTCCCAGCACAGAAGTCTGACACCTTAACCCTAGACCACCAGGTCACCCTCTAGCTATAGTTAAGGGTGTTGTTTTTAATAAGTGCTTTTCAAAACTTTTAAGGACTTATAAAACCACCCCCATTGTTTAGTGGGCCAGAGCTCCTGGATACAGATGTCCCAGGTTCGATACCTGGAGCTTACAAAAATTTATCTGTGAATCAGTGGCGTCTGTAAAGGGGCCAACTAAGCCTCGTGAAGACAAATGAGGAACTACTTGAATGAAAACGTAACATCCCCGTTCTAGAAAACTGAGATTAATGGCAGGAATAATCATTCCTCTGGACCCATGACACTATATATCTGTGGAAATTGACACTATATTCGCAAACAAACAGCACTCGGTCGGTATGAATCGATTGTGGGCTGACGTTAAGGTGTTTTTTTTAAACAGTTCATAAACGTTGAAGGAAAACCATCACTGCGTTCTGGCGTTCGTACTTAAAAATTACACCTTCCTCACTCACTGATCTACTCTTGATGGATAATAGGCTAATGAGTAACTGCGGTTATTCTAGAAGCTTGAGACAGTTGAATTATTTCAAATTTTAAAATATACTTTTTAAATAATTAGGTTATAGAGTAGTTTTTTCCTCAAAGCCATCACGATATACTTACTATGATTAATTTGGAATTAAAATAGGCCTAAATCTTAACAGACACTAACCCAATTTGTAAATAAACTAATTTAAGCAACTTATCATAAAATATAATATGCAATAGTGTGTTGTGTGATATTTTACTTTATTGTGTTATTTATTATGTAAAATTTGTTACATTTTAATACTTAGGATGTGGTACAGTATAATAAATATTAAAATAGTTGAAATAAACTTAAATTAACCGAACATATCTTGACAAGTAATTAAGTAATTTTAAATGAAAACTCTATTAAATAATATTTAGTTATTGTTGTATATGACGTTTTTTTGAATAGGATAAATCACACACACACACACACATATCGTGCGTACCACGTCTTACTACCCATTCGTGTTATGTACTTACAAAAAAATTGATAAATTAATTCATCATTTAGTAAATAAATTTGTAGAGAGTGGTTAGACGCGTTTTTAATAATTACTATTGTTGTTGGACTTAATAAGGCAAAATTGTGTTTCAACCACGATAAGGAATGCTAGTATTCTAATTCCCGATAATAATCAATAGTGTTGTCAGCTACGATATACAATACCAGTGTTGTAAGCCCTAAAACAGCGCAAAGGCCTGTAAAGTTGAGAGAAGTGTTGTAAGACTCGATAAGCCCTACTAATGTAATCAGCTCCAATAAATTACACTAGTGTTGTAAGCCCCGAAAAGACCTTACTAGTGTTGTAAGACTCGATAAGACCTACTAGTGTTGTAAGACTCGATAAGCCCTACTGATGTTGTAAGACTCGATAAGCCCTAATAATGTTACCAGCTCTAATAAATTATACTATTGTTTTAAGACCAGATAAGACCTATTAGTATTTTCATCTCCGATAAGTAATACTAGTGTTGTTAGCGTCAATAAGGCCTGTTAGTGTTGTCAAATAGATCAATTACTAAAAAGACTTTGAATATAACATCAAGGTCAAATAACATAGTTGATAGAAAAGTACACATTGATTTTGGAAGGAAGGCAGATCTTAAAGGGTTTTTTTCCTTACCAGAATCCTTAAATATAGTAAGATTTGAGAAGGAAAAATGGCATTTCAGACAATCATTCATTGGTAGGTTAATCACTAAATAACTATTGTTGGTTTGTGTATACAAATTCTGATATGGTACTTAATATTCGTTTTAAATGAAAAATGAATAGTTTAAGGTGGTACTTTTCAGGATTTATAAAGTTTTAACAATTCCAATCTTTCTAAAATAACCAACCATAGGGAAAAACCCTTTGTAGTAGTCTACAAACATGAATTCCACGCACAAAATTCTGAAAAGTACCACTAGACTTCTAGCCTTAAACGATTAACTATACCTTAACTAAACTTTTCTACAGCAACCATCATCATTATCATCATTATCAGCTGCTTCCAGTCTGTAGCCGGATTAGTTTAGTAGAATGCCTTCATCTTCCTCTATCCTTCCGTCATTTTCCCTCCTTTAATTGCTGCCATTCTTTTTTTTCTCTCACTTGTACACGTTTTTTATCTGCTTTTCCCATCTCTTTCTTGGTCTCCTCTTGCCGTCTTTTTTGATGCATACTTCATTATCTTTGATATTATCTCATTTTCTATCCTCATGACATGACCATACCATATCAGCCTCACCTCCTCTACTGTCTATTTACTACAAGTACCATCATTCATCCCTTATCCTGTTTCACCTCGTGGCAGTTGAGATGCTCTTCACGAACTTCATTCCACGCTCCTAATCTTTCTTTCATTCAATGTCCATGTTTCTGTTGCAAATTCACGTGACTGTGAGTACAAAGTACGTCCTATATAGCCCTTCCTTACACTTCGAGGGCACGTCTCCATAGCAGTTCTCTTACATACTCCCTCTGTCACACTCTTCTTATCAAGGTCCTCTCTACAACCCCCCTACCCCTTTCACCTCAATCACGCTTGCAAAGTATTTTACATTCTGTACCTTTCTCGGCTCTATTACATCCAACTTTATTGCTTTACTAGGCCTTATCCTCTTATTTGTCACTGCCATCATTTTACACCTCGCCCTGCTAAACTTAATTCCACAATCTTTCATCTACTTATTCCATTTCTTTAGCTGTTCTTTTATTTACCAACACGCAATAACAATCTGGAATCTATACAAATTCAAAGATATTTTTTTTATTATTATTCAGGCACCACGTCTTACAACCCGTCCGGAGTATACGCTTATGTACTACAGTAGCTTCATGGCTTCTTTGGTGCTGACTGACAGCTTTAAAAAGTTACCAGACCAAATTACGTATCCCTACGCCAAACCAGATATCTGCAAAAACATGTGTTTATCAGCTGTCACTTCTGACAGTCAAAATTTAGGTATATACCTAAATTTTGACTGTCAGAAGTCAGCTTTAAGCTGTCAGTCAGCACCAAGGAAGCCATGGGGCTACTGTTACTACGCTAATGTCAGGGATGAGTAAGGTTGAGTTTAGAGGAAGTGTACCAGCATTAACGTGGAGGAATTGTGGAAAACTATTTAGGAAAAAAAGCCTTAGTGCACTTGACAGGAATTGAACCCCGATATCCCCGTTATAAGCAGTATAGTCTAAACACGAGATTTGCGCGTTAGACCATGTGACCACCGAAGTAGGTTTTGCTAGTATGTATGTGAAGGTTGGGTTTCGAATTTCGGCAGTGCTCTCCAAGAATAGTTTCCCACGTGTGATTTATTTTCATCCTCTCTTGACGTGTGTTTCTTCCGAGTCATCCATCTCATCTTTTCGCCCTATAAGATGTCGTTACTAGTCCTCATGTTGATCGCTACGCACAGTAAAATAAAACCTAATTAAAACTTAAAGGTATGGTTAATTGATGATCTGAAAAGTAACAACTCTGAAAACCCACTTCAGTGACCGAATAGTCTAAGGCGCCACTCTCGCATTAGAATGTACTGCAGATAACGGGTAGATCTGGGCTGGAATCCCAGTTGGGTGTACTTAGGGTGGTTTTTTCCTGAATGGTTTCCCACTTCCCTCTACGCAAATTAGGGTACACTTCCTCTAAACCTAACCTTGTTAATCCATAACACATTAGTGTAATTAGTATATTAGCTTATAGCCCGAACCGGTATTAAAACGCGATGCTAAGAAAAAATGATTACGAACAAGTGTGATTCTAGTATTAACGACTCAAAATACTCGTCTACCGTATACGAGTTGCAATGTGTGTTTACATTATTTTAATCTGTATGAATAAAAAAAAAACTATCTTGACATTTCAGATATAATACAGGCGAAAATTTTAACTTTTAAAAGAAAGGAGGGATAATCTCTCTGAAAATATAATACGTTTAAATGTTAATCCTAAAGGAGCGGAAGGGATTAAATTAATAGGTCAACCTTAACTCTTATTCAAACTAAATGTAAAAATATACCAGCGGTAATTTCGGTCCATGGGCTTGTACCATTATAAATGAGAGAAAAATTAATGTGCCATAATTTTAATGGGGTAAAATAAGAGCGTGTGGTACGTTCTTTTATGTTACACTGTAAAAACGTGTTCGCAGATATTCAGCATTTCCTAAGGTTCAAATACACGATCTTTTAAAACATTGTCGGGTAGTAAGACACGGTGATGATAATAATAATAATAATAATAATAATAATATTATTATTATTATTATTAGCACCGCGTCTTACTACCCGTTCGGGTTATACGCTCTTACGCTAATGTGCAATGGTAGGGTGATTGTGAGATGAAATGGAGGACCTACAGTTTAACGTGGAATCCGAACCACGGTGGAGGCCTGGCATATGATAATAATAATAATATTATTATTAATAACATAACATAAGACACCAAAAAACTATATATAATAATAATAAATGGGGGGTGCTCCACCTAATTTATTTATGTTAGCATAATATTTTTCTCTTCCTCTGTTTGCCATTTAAATTGTAAATATATGTAAATTCGTAATTGCGTTCTCGTTTGATACCCCAGCCGTATCCCGCGCACAACGGACAACAAACCAGAGGGAGGGGGGGGAGGAAATTAAAAGAATGCGGGATGTTGATAGGATTTCTGAGCCATCTAACATTTTCATTTGAACGCTTCAATCATGAACTAAATACAAAATGTAGTAAAAATAATACTGGGTGCCATTCCGCTCATCGATATAACCCAATTTTTCAGTGATTATAGTGTCTCGAGCAAACAACTGGTTTGGAAAATTTGAGGTTTGTTTACCAGACTTTTTTTTTATCATTATCACGTCTTACTACCTGTTCAGGTTACACGCATATATGATAATTTACTCTAATGGGGTAGGGATGAGGAAGGAAGCATTTTATAAGTAATCTACCCGCATTTGCGTGGAAGGAGAGTGAGAAACCATTTAGGAAAAACCCCGCTAAGTAGACCCAACCGGGACTTGAAACGCCAATCTCGCTGTCAGTAGACCAGATTAGGATTCGAACCCCGATCACCGCGGCATCGGCAGACCAGTCTAACACGAGAGAGACGCCTTAAACCTGAGATGACAAAACTACGGTACGCGCGCCACTGGGTGGCACACAAACACGATTCGTGTGGCACGCCAACAATAAAAGATTTAACGTAAATTAAAACTTTTCCCAACAATTTCTCACTCCTCGTCCAGGTTATTAGCATTTAACTGAATTAGTGGGTTAGGGCCTAGGGGTGATGTATAGCAATTAAATGTTAAGAAGGGCCTTATCCAACAGCTAGAAAAGTTCATAGATCTACTTTCACGTATTTATACGTCAATTCCTACTATCCACAGTTGTGACTTTAGTTATTATTATCAAATAATACCAATAATTTAGTAAAAATGTTATCAATGTTGAACGCAAAAAAAAGTTGTTTTCTAAAGGGGTTTTGCTTTGAAAAATTGGATTGTATGTAGCGTTCAGAGGAAGTTTATTCTACGAAAAGTGGGCGACAATTTAGTGGGGGGGAGGGGGGGACTCAAGATACCCGGCTGGGATTCGAGCCCTGATCTCTCAGTTAGCTGTAAACCAGGATGGATGAGAGTGGACTAATTAACGCCCTTATAGGCAAATACGCAGATAACATCACTCTTGTCTTAAAGTAACTTATTTTAAAAGTTATAAAAGCTATTATAATAGTTTTAATATAGCCTATTTATAATGACAAGGAGATTGGGGTTCAAATCCTGGTCGGGTGTACCGAGAGAGTTTTTTTTTCAAAATGATTCCCCACTCTCCTTCCACGCAAATGCAAGTAGATTACCTTTAAAATGCATCCTACCTCATCCCTACTCCATTAGAGTAATTATCATATATGTATATAACCTGAACAAGTAATAAGATACGCTGATAAAAATATTTATATAATTTTCCACTCTACCTTACTGCCAATGTGGGTGCATCTCCTCTCAAACCTACCTTCCTCATCTGAGCTTCATTAGTGAAATTAAATGCTGACGGAACGAACGAGTAATATGGCGTGTTTCTTATATGAAAAAAATAATCTTCCCATGCCTTTTCGTTCAACGAGAACCGTCAAGGCATGTTCCATTAATATCTTGATTCTAGGATCCAATACATTTTTCAGGTTACAACTTCCTTTCAATATTTTCTTCCGGATGCTAACAAGTCATTTTACGACTCACCCCTTTTCCAATTTTTTAAAAAAAAACTCTTTACAGAGAGTGAGACGCGACGACTTGAATGTTGAAAGGGATTTGAGTAAACGTTCCCAAAACGTCTTGGTGGAAATAATACCATACCACCCTCCTCCCCCCTCAGTTACCTCCAATGACCCCTTTTTGAACGAGTGACTCATCGTTCGCCACTGTATCGGGGTCCTGGTTCAATGCCTGTGGATGTCTAGAATAACATGTATGTGTAGCATCATCCTGTTAACTCGGGGATACTGTGTTGTTATCTTTCGTTATCTTAACACAAATTAAGGGGTACTAGCACCTTAAACTACATTTTGTAGTGAACTCCAAATTACTGGGACTTTGTACAATTTAATACAACGATAGGATTAAGAAACTTCGACACTAGTGGGATTCGAACTAAGAAAACAAAAATAAGAAGGGGTGGGAAGAGCATGGAAAACCATTTAGGAAAAAACACCCTGAATACACCCTACACGGATTTGAATTCCAACCTTCCCATCACCGGCAGTCAATTTTGTTGCGAGAGGGACGCGTTAGACCATTCAACCACCGATGTGGGGCAGTATATGATTATATTAATATAAATAGCAACAGGACATGAAGCTCGAATGGGAGATTCTAGAACAGTGTTAAAGGTTTTGACTGGTAAACCCGATGGGAAGAAAATATTAGAATAGACCTGAAATAGATAGGGTTTAATGGGTTGTACTGGATAGAACTAGTTCAAGATAGAGATACAGTGTGATGAGGTGGACTGGATATAACTAGCTCAACGTAGGAATAGTGTAATGAGGTGGACTGTGTAGAACTAGTTCAAGATAGGGATAGGGTGTAGTTAAGTAGACTGGATATAACTAGCTCAACGTAGGAAAGGTGTAATGAGGTGGACTGTGTAGAACTAGTTCAAGATAGAGATAGGGTGTAATTAAGTAGACTGGATAAAACTATCTCAAGATAGGGATAGGGTGTAGTTAAGTAGACTGGATAGAACTAGCTCAAGATAGAGATGGGGTGTAATTAAGTAGACTGGATATAACTAGCTCAACGTAGGAATAGTGTAATGAGGTGGACTGTGTAGAACTAGTTCAAGATAGGGATAGGGTGTAATTAAGTAGACTGGATATAACTAGCTCAACGTAGGAATGGTGTAACGAGGTGGACTGTGTAGAACTAGTTCAAGATAGGGATAGGGTGTAGTTAAGTAGACTGGATATAACTAGCTCAACGTAGGAATGGTGTAACGAGGTGGACTGTGTAGAACTAGTTCAAGATAGAGATAGGGTGTAATTAAGTAGACTGGATAAAACTAGCTCAAGATAGGGATGGGATGTAATTAAGTGGACTGGATAGAACTAGCTCAAGATAGGGGTAAGGTGTAATGAGTTTGACTGGATAAAACTAGCTCAAGATAGAGATGGGGTGTAATTAAGTGGACTGGATAAAACTATCTCAAGATAGGGATAGGGTGTAATTAAGTGGACTGGATAGAACTAGCTCAAGATAGGGCTAAGGTGTAATGAGTTTGACTGGAAATAACTAGTTAAAGGGATTGGTGGCGTACTTATGTAAGTGCGGCAAAGAACTTTCGAGTTCTCATTGTCGTAAACAATAATTATAAATAGCTACTCTGACAGAAAAACTAACAAAGGAAAATCTAAATTAAAAAACCTTAATAAGAGATTGACGAGATAAATATAAACAGTTGAAGTAGACATTTTGACTCGCGCAGTGTCCATCCCGATCTCTTAATAAATAAACAGTGGCGAGTTTACCTCTTGCTGCCCGAAACTTAATTGAAAACACATGTCTGACTGGAAGGAAGGTTTACCCTCCCTCGTTCGTTCGGTTTGCCCACACGCCAGCAGAACGTGTTTCAGCGGGCTGTAAATGAACCAAAACAAGTGGAGCCAAGTGTAAACAATGAAACCAGACGAAAGATTCCTTGTACAAATGTTGAATTATCTCGCTGAGCAAGGCAAAGAGGAATACGAGAGAGAGATATAAGAATTACTTATATCTTCCTCGTCGAGAAACTTGCGGGAATTAAATGTGTCCCCTCCTAACCCACTTCTGACCCGATCCATGTGTCAGTGGGCAAAGAGCACGTGGCTAAGGTGTCAGATTCTTATTGTTTACCCACGACGTGGAATCCGGAGCTCAAATACCCTGTTCAAATGTATCAAGGTAAGTTTTTTTTAAGTTAATTCCGCTCCACCTCCTTCCTCTGCAATAAGGATCTACCATACTCGGTCCTATAACATTAGTGTAAGTATGTGGATAGCCCGGACGTGGGCGAGTCAAAAATTTTTTTATAGGAAGAGCTTTTTTTTTAGAAAATACAAAAATATTTTCTTGCTGCCAAAATTGATAAAATGTTACAATATTATCCGTGTTATTATTATTAGCACCGCGTCTTACTACCCGTTCGGGTTATATGCACTTACACTAATGTGTAATGGTAGGGTGATTGTGAGATGAAATAAAGGACCTACAGTTTAACGTGGAATCCGAACCACGGTGGAGGCTTGGCATTCCCCACATTCACAAGATGTCTTGTCAGAGGTGAAGGAGGGAATTTTCCGTGTTACTTTATAGATATTGATAATCTCTAGCAAAAGTGACATGAACTGACGTATGAATACGTTTAAGTAAATCTAGTAAATTTTCTATCTGTCTATGTTAATTAGACTATATTAATAATAAGAGTAAAGGGGGAGAGGGGAACTGTGAATTTCTATAATGATCGCACTTCTTGTTACGCTAGAGTTACACCGACGAGAACAGAAGCGAACCGAACGCGTAACGTACATGTGTGTTCGGTAACATTAGCTACATGTTCGTGATCGACACTGAACAGGGGTGGTTACACGCGAGAGAAAAAGCGAGAACATCACCGAATCGGTTACCGTTCGTTATTGACCTGTGAGTTCACAGAGGCGGATTTGGTATCGAAAGAAAAGTATCGATACTGTACTCGTTAAACGTATCGAAAGAAAAGTATCGATAACAGTAAGAATCGGTATCGACATTTTAATCTGGAAAAATATTTTTTCTTATCTAGTAATAATAATAATTTCAACTTTTGCATCATAATTATTTTTTCATATTTATTTAAACACTGAAAACTTATCCTGGTGTTTAATAATCTAAAACCAATTTTACTAGATGCTTTTCCGCTATCCAATTTTTTTTTTAACTTCCATAACTCACTCCTGGAAGGTGATATATTTTTTAACCACATTCGTTGTTCATATACTCTATCAAGATAGATCATTAACTATTGACAAACAATAGAAGAATGGACGCCTTTCTCTGCTTCATCTGCTTAAACAACGCACATAAACTTTTCTGCTTCGTCTGCTTAGGGCAACCATTGCGTTCTACAAAAGCTTCTTATGTTTAGTTTGTGATGAGTGATGACCGTGCTTGTTGATAAATGTGTAAGTATCGAAAATAAAGTTTAGAGTAAAAAAATACTAGTATTGAAAGGAAAATATCTATATTAGTAAATTATCGATACTTTTTTCACATCCTTAGGCTGGTCATTTTGAATGTTAAGGAAGAGGATTATATATCGTCAAATTGGGTGAGTGAATTTTTGGGGATGCGTGAAACACATGGAGGGGGGCGGAGGGGGGGATACGCCACCACAACAGTTACAACTTGATCATGGACTAGAACAATTTCATAACTTCTGTCCATGGGCGTCCATAAATACGTTATAAGGGGGGGTTTCAGCCCTCATTATTCTGCAATATTTACTTCTTTTTTTTGTGTGTTAATTTTTAGTAAAAGAATAAAATGGTGTATTTGGGATTTGGCTGCACTTTGCTATTAACCACTTTAAATAATCAATATCCTTGATAACAGATAGAAATGATAAAATGTAGATTTCCTCCCATTCCATCTTCATCAACTTTTTTTTTCATTTTGTTTTGTTGAATTAACTTACTAAAACTATAATATTTTCAATGGATTCTGCTACAACTAAATTTTAGTTTTTGTTAATTTTTCAGAAACTTATTATTTAATTTTTTTACGAAAACTGGTTCTTGAACTTATATAATTAGTGCATAATTATGTTCAGGTGCCCTAAAATTCCCTCCAAAAAAGGTTAAATTCCTGAAAATTTCTCTCAACATAGTGGGTGGAGGGACTTGCCATACCCCTGGGAGCTGGAACTAAAAATTCCAACCCTCCTTCCCTCTCTCCATTTGTAAAGCTCACATGTGCGCCCTTGCTTCTGTCGTAATGCCTTTTCATCAGTTCCCTCCGTTATATAAACCGAATTAAAACGCGCCACGCACAGCAAGACGGGAGCTCCAATACACTGCACTCAACCAATTGATGTTATACCCGGCTACACCGAAATAAAACAGAGCAGGTGCGAGGATGATTCGCTTAAAAAATCGACCATAGTCGGAACACAGGTGAACGCGAGTCTGTCCTTAGTGAACGCGTGCGAAACCTATTGAAGGCTGTTATGTGGTGTAATTTTGTGTTAACTACTGCTAGTTCTCTTTTGTTCTCTACGGTGTAGCACAAGTTTTATAGTTCCTTCAAACAAAGTTCACAAAGGTTCAAGATTTGTTTCACAAAGTTGTAGAAACCCTTACAAGAACCCTTACGCAAACAAAGGCATCGGTCTCATACTGTCTTGTTTTTCATAACTGGAGTAATACGGTTTGTCGATTCCGAGGACAGACAATAGGGTAATTAACGAACAATGGGGGCCTTAATTGATTGGAGGGGTGGGGGA
>CABFVX010001473.1:125845-154766 GCA_902151425.1 Timema shepardi | reverse complement strand
CCCCCAAAAAAAAAAGAACATTAAAAATCAATCTAGGCCAACATAAATTAAGAGTCAAAGAGTTTGGACAAAACAATAATTCCCACTAGCCACTGAAATGTCCTTAGGATTCAAGGTTAAATTACAGGGGGGTGGCTGTGTATTACACAAAGTATAACCAAACTAAAGCTACAAAATATTAACACTTTATCCTTTGCATAATACAACTCCTATTCAAAAATGGCAAACATATAGATGATATATTAGTCATGGTTTTGAAATGACTTGACAAAGAAAAAAAGGTTTTAGTAGATGATGTATTTGTAAATACTAAAAAATAGTTGCAGTCTTGCCTAAACTTAGAAATGTTTTACATAGAGAGAGAATCAATTATGTATGCTTTTAGCAATAGAGTGAAGTTGGAAATGTTTTACATCAGTGTTTCTCAAATTTTTCCCAATAATAGGTCACTTGATTGGCATCTGATGCACACACAGACCCCCGTCTTAATGTACTACCTACCTCTCACTCATAGAAGCAGGAAATGTTCAAATGAAAGTGTTTATCAAGCAGTAAATATAGCATATTTATATAATTTTGTTTCATATACATATTTTAGAGTCCAATTTTGATTGGAAGGGCCTTATCTGGCAGCTAGAAATGATACTAAATCTAATGTCAAGTCAAGTCATATGGTCGATCACTTTTGATAAATATAATTAATAAAATAAAAAATAATGTAGTAAAAGTATTATGACTGTCGGCTCTACATAAGAAAATTTGACTGGGCTTAATGGAAAATGGTCAAGTTGACTGAGGAGAGTTAGTCTGTCAATATTGTACTCTTGATTTATATCATTGTTTACTTTCTAATAAAGATAAAAAATATTGTAACTATAAAAAATTTTGACCTCAAAATTATGATGAATCTTTACATTTGGTGTACCTCATAACCTAAAATTTTTTGTCTGTCGTCTGGGTGTTATTTTGATTTTGATTGAAGCCCTCAAATTCAGAATAGCTTAAAGTTGGGTACTTTTCTAAACGTGACATCACAATTGTGTTTAAAACGTATATCTAGGAAGTCTTTACATGATAATATAATACAGAGCATTTGAGGTTAGATTATTGATTACTTAATTTTGAAAACTTAGTCTCAAATTATAAAAAAACTATTTGCAAAAGCAGTGTGCGGACTACCTGGTACACCATCATGGACCACCATTTGAGAACCATTATTTTAAATGAATGGAGAATCAAATATAGTTAAATTTCTTTAGTGATCAGGATTTTAAAAATGTCTGCTAATAAGAAGTGTTCATTAATAGGAAAGATAATTTTTTAAATAATAAGAAACCACAGTGGTTAAACACAATTTAATCTACATAGGCCAATATAATGTGGATAATAACTACAGCAATCTAATTAATCTGCACTGTGAAGTATTGAATGCAGGATTGTTACAACTAATGAATAAATGTTGCACGTAGGTTACTGCACAGAAGCACATACTTAACTGCTGGAAGAGCCACTGCTGATGGCTCGAAAGGGGTGGGAGGTGCGACCTTGAAGTGCCATAGTCATTACTACAAGCCCTATTTTATAAACTTTCCCAAGAGGGGGAAAACAGGAATACTAGCAGTTCATGTAGGGCAATGGCATTCCTAATATTCCTACAATAAAGTACTGTGTATAAACTTGTGTTTTCAAATTTAGTCTGCTGTTTAGATATTGCTATGTATAAATAAGCATCTCTAGAAATCTGTTTCCATTATTGAGAAAATCTGTTATTGCGAAATTGTTTCAGCGTTAGAGCCTATATTTAGCCGGATAAATTTAAACTGTTCACTACAGAGAAGAATCCACTATATAGAGGTATCCATTTATGGAGATTTCACTGTAGGGCCTATATATGATTCTAACAATCCTATGAAAATATAATTTGAAAGAATATTAACATGAATATATTATCGATATTATCATAAAAGCAAAACATATGAGTAATGCATCGGTGCTGAAGGAGTGTGGTTGCAAGGGAATCCAATAGGTCAATGTGAAAGAAGTGTCTTAAGGTGGGTGGTTTGGGCATATTGATAGGCCGAGTATGGATCGTGTGAAGAAACAAATACACGAAGGTAAAGTGTATGGATCAAAAGGAAGGCATAGGCCATGTAAGACATGGCTAAATGTTGTAGAAGAATGTGTGAAAGAGAGAAACATTAAGAGTTTTAAGAATAAAAGATCATGTATGACTTGGTGTATGGATGTTGTAGAAACGAAGGAAGTAAGTGTGGAGAAATTTAGTGAGGATGGATTATGTACGAAGTTGTTTTTTGAGCTATATTCACAGATTCTTGACCACCCCACAAGCGAATGGTGTAATTAGGTATGTATGTAGGTATGTAAGTTGTTTAAAATAATATATGTAGGTATATAAGTTGTTTAAAATAATATATGTAGGTATGTAAGTTGTTTATAATAATAATAATAATAATATATATATGTATATCAGTGCACTCTAAACTATGAATCAAATATATTTATTAAATGATGAGGTCTCACTTAATGTATTGCTTACAAGTTTATATCAAAGAACATGCAACATAGCACTAGTCAAGAAAAAAATTGTTTCTAGCCTTTAAGACTAAATCCTTAAAGTGGGTTTAAATGGTACATTCACCCTAAATATAGGTTTCATCAAGTCTCACTACCTGCTTTGGTTGTATGCATTTATGTTAGTTAAGCTGAGGAGAAGGGATTAGAAAGGTATAATTTAGAGTAAATATATATGTAAATGTATGGCAGAAGGGTGGGAAGCCATTTGGAGAAAATCAACCCTCTGTATACCCAAATGAGATTCAACCCACCTTCATCAACAGTCCAATCCATTCAGAGATGCCTTAGATCACATATGGGCAAACACCCAGCCCGCGACCTCCTTTAGTCCGGTCCTCGCACTATTTACTATCGTGTCTCAAATTAATTTGAAAGTGCAGGAGTCAAGTACTCACCACACGTTTCCTACAGTGTGAGTGACTATATGGGGTCTCTTTTCTGACTCCCCTTCACTGCCCTTGTGGAGGAGGGTAGAGTTGGCTATCATTCTCTCCCCCTCACCCCGGATTTCAGTGCATGTACGTGACGAGGCGAGTCAATGCTGGGGTGTTCGCTAGTATTCCCGTTTGATTTGACTATTACGGGTTAAAATAATTATTTTGTGCAGTGTGCACGAATATTTTTTATTGTGAATATCGCTTTTGATATTGTAAGAATGTTGGGTGTTACGTCAAAAAAGAGAAAAGTGGATGCAGAGTGTTATGCCAATTTCAAGACAAGTGGACAGAGGATTATTTCTTTATCATGCATAAAGTTTGTCCCATGTCCCATATGTTTACTTTGCAACGAAGCTCTGTTCGTACTTGAACTTGAGTAACCAACATAAAATGTTCAACAAACAAAGAATGCGACACGATAGCTTTGTTAAAGCTAATTTTGTAGTGAGCGAAAAAATTGCAAAGTGTTCTAAGCCATTTAGCAAAGGAGAATTTATCAAAGAGTGTCTACTCGAGGTTGCAAATATAATATGTCCAGACAAGAGAAAAGACTACGAACAAATTAGTTTGTCGAGACGTACTGTTGTTTGACACGCACAAAGTATGGCTAATGACATCAAAACTAGTTTGAATGAGAAGATTTTCAATTGCTTTGGACAAGAGCACACACTACTCCAATACAGTACAACTAAGTATTTTTATTTGAGGAGTCGACATGGACTTCAACATCACAGAAAAATTATTGGCTCTTGCGTTTTTAAAAGGAACACCTTTTGATGAACACATATTTGATGCAGTCAGTACAGTTTTCAGAAGCTTTGGACTGAAATGGAGTCAACTAACTGGGATTTTCACAGATGCAGACCCTGCAATGGTTAGTGCATGAAAGGGATTTATTGGAATAGTAAAAGGAAGCAGGTTAGAATTAAATATCCAGGAGGAACATTTAACAATTTTTTTCATTGCATTATCCGTCAACAAAAGTTGTGTTCAAAATCAATTAAATTCAAGAATGTTATGGAAGTGGTAGTCTTTGGTATAAACTTTATTAAGTCATATGCACTTAATCACCGCCAGTTTAAGGAGTATTTGGAAGAAATATTCTCAGATTATGAAGATGTGTCATATTACTGTGAAGTGAGGTGGTTAAGTAAGGGTAAAATGTTAAAACAATTCTATGATTTGAGACAAGAACTCACTGATTTCATGGACATAAAAGGAAACTCAATCAAATGAAAGATGATCAGTGGGTGTGTGATTTGGCATTCCTTGTAGATATCACCGGACACCTCAATGAACTCAATCTTAAAACTTCAAAAACAAGGACAGTTGATGCATGAACTGCATGGACATGTGAAAGCTTTTCATAATAAGCTAAGATTGTGGGAAAGTCAAATCAGATCAAAACATTGTTACCATTTTCTCACTCTAGCAAATCATGAAAATATTAAATATAATTCATATGGAAATTAACTTAAGTCACTTAAAGAGCAGTTTGACACAAAGTTTGCCGACTTTCAAAACAAAGACTCCATATTTGCTATATCTGCTTGCCCGATGAATGCTGATGTGGATAAAGCTCCAGAAATCCTACAGATGGAGCTTAATTGAACTTCAGGAGGATTTAACTCTGATATTCCAATTTAACAACATCACTTTGACAGAATTTTACAAATTATATTTGTTGGAAAATAAATATTCTAATTTACGCAACTTTGCAAGAAAAATAATTAATCTTTTTGGCAGTACATATACATGATAAAAGGTCTTTTCTAGGATGAAGCACAAAAAGTCTAAAATGTGTACAAGGATGACAGATGAATATCTTGAAAACTCTCTCTGATTATGTATATGCAACATCAATCCCAATATTGAGAGTCTCGTGACACAGGTACAAGAACAATCTTCCCACTAAAATGTCTAATAAAAGCATGTTAATTATATTCTGATAAAATATACTTAGAATAGAAGTAAAAAATGTGTAAGAATAATAAATAGAATAAAAAGCAGCTTGATTTTCATTTATTTAATATTTGTGGTAAAATATATCTAGTCTGGCCCTTAAATCCGCAAGAGAATGATAATTTTACCCTGAACCAGTAAAGGTTGCCCATGCCTGCCTTATATCATTAAACCACTGAAGCAGGTTTCACCCTAATTCAAGTCCAGTGTTATCACTAGGAGCTAAATTTTGCCTGTTTTTTTTTCCTTGAACATAAAAGATAGGTAGTGTTCATTTTATAGTGCCTATAACTGCCTATTCTGTTGGTTTATGCCTATTTTATGAATAAGAGCTTCAAGGCAGTTTTGTGTTGTCCCTCTCATTTTCATACAGTATGAATTTTCTGCTGAAAGATAAGTCCAGTTTCTTAGAAATTGTAGGGTGCAGTAGGCCTATATTTGTTTGGAGTAGGTTTGAAAATCGACACTTGTTAAATAGTGAGCAGCAAGCGTAAATTGGGCGGAAAGCAATGGGACATCTTGGGAGGAAACAGCATGCCATTTCAGGGGAAAAGTTCAACTTCTTCGAAAATGACAAATTTGAAATGTTGTCCCTTGACATTGTGTGAATTTTAAAAAAGTCTTATCTAAACACATAACTAATTTCACTATGGAAAATCTATACAAATATCTAGCGATTAACAGCTTCAGTGATCACATGGGTTAAGTCTCGCCACTCTTGCAGGAGACTGGACTAAGGGGAGATTGAGAGTTGAAACTCGACTTGGTCCAAAGATTGTTTACTAATTGGTTTTCCACTCAGCCTTCCTCAAATGTAAGTACATTTCCTCTAAATGCATCCTTCCTAACCCTTAACACATTAGCAAAATTAGTACAGAGTATGCATACAACCCAAACGAGTACTGAGACATTAATGTAAATTCGATGTAGGTAATAAAATAGTATGTTAAGTAATAAAATCAGTTTTACATTGCTTATTGTGTGCTTGTTTTCCCCTTAAATGCCCAATTTTGTTACTCAATCCCATATTTTGAATGCCTATTTGAAGCCACCTGAATCCCATAATTTTAATGCATGCCTAGGCCTTATAATGCTCGTTAATTTTAAACATTTTTGATGCCTAAGAAGCTGCTTCCTAGCTTTTTCACACATAAATACCAGTAGGCTACCTAGATACCATACTTAAAAATAATTTGTATTTGGTTAACAAGCTGAATCTACATCATCCTATAAATGGAAATTAATCCAGTTATTCCCTTACACACAACAACATAAATGCCAACTATTGGTTTTAAAAAAATGCTCTAAGACTCAAGGATTAGATATGATATGAATATTTAAATTTTTTTATTTGAAGTATTTAACGTGCACTTTCTGAACTGAATGGCTATATCAGCACACGAGAATATTTTTGAGTGAGAGCAAAAGTACCTACCAATTTTGCAAGGAAAGGTCTTTTCACATAACTTAGAGGGTGCTTTTAAATACCGCAAACATGGGACAAACGGATTTACTTCTCCTACAAAGAAGATGTGCAAGGAATATTTATCGCTCAAGAAAAACCTGTCAACCCTGAATAGGTTTGATTCCACAAATATCGGATACTGAGGCAAGCACTTTAGCCCAAGACCACAGAGGCCGACGTATATAAAATTGTTAAATAAGATAATGGATCTTAGATAACACTTATAGTGGTGGCCAAGGGATCTAAAATACAGGTATAGAATCTCAGTGAGCTTGATCTATGGTAACAGCGATGTAAAGATTCAAAATCCAGCCAAGTGATGACTACTGGGAGTGATTGATTTTGAGTGTGTTATTTTTCAAGTTGTTTTCCCATTCTCTCTTCAGAATATATTTTTTACACCACATAATACTATAATTAGAGCTATCCAAATTTAATTTCAGCATTGGAGTAGCGATGATAAAGGTATAATTTAGATAAAATGAACCAACATTTGTGTGGAAGAAGAGTGAGAAATCCTTCCAAAAAAAATACCCTCAGTTTACTCAAAAAATGTATCTAGATCAGTGGTATTCAAGATCTTTTGTTTGTGTACCTTCATACATAATTTCTCTTCAACTTCCTATAAATATAACCTTCCTCATCCCTAAAACCATTAGTGTAATTATTACATAAGGGTATAACCCGAATGGGTAGTAAAAAATGATGCTAAAAAAAGTATACATGAGAAAATATACATATAGAGCCTATTAAAAAATGTAAATAGCTCTTTAAGATATCTTCAAGCAGCCCAGATTGGATCCCAGTGTTCTAGATTAGTGTAAAAGTTGAATTGATACATTATTTCTTTTTAAACTTACTTAATCATTATTATTATTAGCACCGCGTCTTACTACCCGTTCGGGTTATACGCACTTACTTAATCAATATTTGATATTAAATAAATGAAAATTATATTTTTATATCCTAGGCCTACTGCAATTTGTAATTAAAGAGCCACACCCTCTTTGCATACTATTTACCCATGATGTGAGATCACGATCAACTTATTTATTTAGCAGCGCATCTTACTACCCATTCAGGTTATGATAATATTTAGCACCGCGTCTTACTACCCGTTCGGGTTATACGCTTTAAGTACTAATTATGCTAATGGAATAGGAATTGGGAAGGTTGAATTAGAGGAAGTGAACCCGCATTTGCGTGGAGGTAGAGTGGAAAACCATTTAGGAAAAACCACCCCCAGTTCACCCGACCGAGATTCGAACCTCGATCTCCCCGTCCTCAGCAGTCGAGCTCAACACGACAAGCGCGTTAGCCAACTACGCCACCGAGGCGGGTCATTCAGGTTATGGATGAAGCCACAATAATGGGAGTGTTACGGAAGGACACTTTTTAGCTGTTTTCTTGATTATCAAAGAAAAAATTATCTAACCTTAAAATTAAAAAATAGGCTTAGCATAAAGCAGATAAGTGACACTTTTTCTTAGCTTAGTGACAAAATTTTTGCATTGTATTAAAAATTGCTAAAAAAAAATTGTGTTACAGAAGGACAAAATACAGACATGATAATATCTTCTGAAAACTTAATTTGATAATTCTCCTCTTATTTACATTGCAGAAGGTTGGTATTTGTTCTGGATAGTTGTTGATGTAATAGATTGTAAAAAAAATGTTAAAATTAATTTTCTGATTAGTTTTTTTTGTTTTGTTTTTTTCAAAATCAAAATAAGTATGTATGTTACGTTACAGAAGGACAATTGTGTCTCACTTGTAATTAGTTGATAAGTTCACATTAGCTAGTGGCGGTATTTTTGTCTTAACATATGAGACTGTCAAAGTATTGAGATTTTTTAATGTGCCCTTTCTGAGCATGTTTGAGTGAGAGCTAAAGGGCCTACTAATTTTTACGGGAAAGGTATTTTCACACACCTTCCAGGGTTCTTTTACATGCCCCAATCGACATGGGATTGACGGCTTTATTCCCCCTCTCCCATATCACACCATGACTTAAAATATACGAACGAACACAATGCCTACCCATAAATACATCCTTGTGTAAGGGAAACCCACTGCACCTAAAATAGATTTTTCAACATTGTCAGGAATCAAACCCAGGACTCTTGAATCAGTAGTTGTCAACACTACCAACTGAGCCGCACAGTCCCAAAATTTAGTGCTTGATTTACAATAGACTTATAGTCTTTAACATTGTTTTTTGGAAATAAATTATATTTCATGGCACCTTTGGCCTTTATCGAAGCGTTATTGAACCTGTAAACTACACACAACAGTATCAGAGAATGTAGTGTTAAAAAGATGTTAAACACATTTTTTTAACTGATAAAAGTTTTTTATTCAGTATTAAAATTACTAATAGGGCTAAAATGGAATATTTGCACATATTTTTGTGGTGATTATTTTATAATCATATGAGTTTATCACAATTTAAAACTTGTGAATAAAAATTCATAAAAAATATACTAGCACAAATTAAAGCAAGAAAGATTTGTCTAGCAATCAGTGCAAAGTTTTATATACAAGAAATACAAAATTATCTCAATACACATTATGTTTTATGATATGTTAAACAAATAAATTATTAGTTGAATTGTTTTTAAATACATAACTCAAAACGTTAAGGTGCGGCAGAAGGGAGCGCAAGTGTTTTTACAGTTTTTAAAGAATTGAAATTTTTAGGCCAAAATTAATCAAATATTTCTCCAGTAGCAACATAGAGCTTAGTTTTCTGCACATGCTAATACCATCAAATCTTGAATATCTGTCAAGGGTGTCCTGGAATTTTGTAAAAAAAATTCTCTTTATTTAAAAAATTTTGACAAAATTCCAGGACAACCTTGACAGGTATTCAAGATATGTTAATATTGGCATGTGCAAATAACTAAGCTCTATGTTGCTACTGGAGAAATATTTTATTTATTTTGGACAAAAAATGTAATGTTATAAAAACTGTAAAATTACTCGCGTTCCCTTCTGCCGCACCTTAATGGGGCTTGTGAAGCTGTACCTCACAACTTCTCTCACACATGATATTTTGGGTACTGGAAGAACTTGAATAATATCTTTCGTATTTACTACTGATGTGTCTATCACTTGGCTGAAACACTATATTACTTGTATCAAGACACTTCATACCCATTACTTGAAACTCATTGTTTGGAAGAATTGCTTGTATGATGCAGACATAAATTCCTGTTGTTTGCTAGATACAAACTTAACAAGAATGTATATGGCTGCTGTAACATTATGAATTGACTTGATACATCAGTGTCAGCAATGTGTTAGTATGTAATTTATTCTACATTTCCCTGATAAGCTGTTTTATTAGTGTAGACACTCATAGGGTCAATACTTCTTTAGACCAAACAAATGTGTCCTTCTGTAACAATAATTTGTTAGCTCTATAACTTTTTAATAAATTAGGAAAATAATAATAGGGGCCAACAGGAATATGTAAATGTGTACTGTATAGGAATACAAAGAAAGAGGGTGACAAAACAAAACATTTAAATGTGTACTATTTTAGAGACAATGCTAACTAAACTATAAAAAAATGATAAGGAAGGAGATTTTAATTTTCCGGGAGACTCATAGCATATAAGTTAAAGGAAATATTTTTCATTATATTTTTTGTTATAAAGACAATAAACTATGGTAAGTGGAAATACACAATTTTTGGCAAAGAAAAAATTAATATTTAGTACACAGCTTATTATAAATTACTGTCCTTTCGTAACACAGTTTTCAACCATTTTTTCAACTTTTGTCACACACTAAATCAAACTTAAGTTGATAAATAAATATGATATTTATAGTATGAAAGAGCAATTAATAAGCTACAATTTAATGTTGAACATGTCAAATTTGAATAAAATTTAAATCTATGTCCCTGATTATTATGGCTTCACCCATATACACTAAGTACTAACTACGCTAATGGGTTAGGAATTTGGAAGGTTGAATTTAGAGGAAGTGAACCCGCATTTTTGTGTGTGAGGGGGGGAGTGGAAAACCATTTAAGGAAAGCCACCCCCAGTTCACCCGATCGAGAATCAACCTTCATCTCCCTGTCCTCAGCAGACTAGCTCACCAAGAAACTAGCACATTAGCTAACTACACCACCGAGTTAAGTCATGATCAATTTAACTTTCACGTAACAACAGAACGTAAAGGTTCTCCTCTAGTTTTTAAATGGAAGCCATTACAATGAAGTTAGCTTAATGTTCACTTAACTCAATTATAAGAGTTGTCTAGGAAGATATTTCACATTAAGTGAAGGTACCCATCATGTGTTCTAGGTAATCAATCATTTGCAGGAGACAACAGGGTTACTTAGTACTTAATTTGTAAGCTCCTATTGCAACTATTTGTAAACTAATCAGCCCTGAATGATTTGCTTTCCTTTTAGTGTACACTTTATTTCAAACAGTCCATAGTCTTTGTCTTGCTAGTTGTTACATGAATCCTGATCACACACTAGTTTCTTTATGTTAGTGAAAGTTAAGTTGATCGTAATCCCGGCATAAATTACGTGTTTAGTCGGAAACCGGTGGGGAATGTTTAAGGCTAAACAAAAAAAAAAAGTAAAACTTTATAATCTTTACTGGTTTAATTTATAAATTGCAGATACCTCGAAGGGGTGCATTCAACAAAATTATAGCTTTTGGTTATGCATTCAATCGTTGGCGAATAGTTCGACCATATATTAATGATTCTCATTCCAACTTTCTAAATTTTAAAAATACATCGCTAAACGGCACACGTTGTTTCGAAAAGAATTGTATTCTTACCTTTTTTATGTTATAAATTCTTGTAAGCATTCCTATGCCTCTATCATTCATAAGTGACAGCTTTTCAGCCAACTTTTGTTGACTAGGAACTAAATGCCTCGACATATTGGGGATCCGCTCTCAGTCAATGTACAAAGGATGAAAATATAAATATCTAGCTCATTATTTTATTTAGTTGATCTTTATTCGGAATAGGTTATAGCAATGGGTTGATTTAATTTCGTTGAAGTAGGAGGGGCAGACAGGTGAAACACACAGACCAGAGATAATATTGTTTGTTGACTGAGATCAAATTAATAGTCGTTAGTCGCCAACCTACTACGTATACAATATTAACATGGATAATAAGTATCACCCATATGACAATCATTTAGCACAGAATCAAAAATTTTAAATTTCATGTTTTGCCCCACATGAAATACACTGAAAAGATTAAATATCGTTTAGTTATGAAAATCTGAAGTAATAAGAATACAACTGCCATCCAAGCGCAGTCGGTAGCGTGGGTTCAAATATGGTTATAGCAAACTTTTTTTAATATTTAGTAGTATTGAAAAGATTAAATTTTCAACTCAGAAATAGTGCTAATATAAAGTGGCCTTTCTTTTAAAATCTCTATAAAAAAAAATACATGTTTGGTAATTTTGTTTCTGAAGACTTTCTCAATATTCTTATTTAAAATAACTAACAAGATAAATTAAAGTTGCACAATAACTTAAATAATGGTATATTGTATGTAGGCCAATATTTAAACAAGGTATTTAGAATTTAAGAAGATACAAAAAAAATGACTAAGCAAGTTTATTATTAGAATATTGAACCTTTCATACGGGTCTTAAGAAATAATGAGACATGAAATGTATATGACCATATCAACACTATAATTTGCAAGTATTTGTTTTTGTGATTAATTTTAAATTGTTCGAGGATTTATTTGGAATCTACGACTCTCATTTCCTAAAATCTATTAAATGTTGTCTTTTTCCGGTGTTGCCAGATTAAAATCTCAGTCACTATCGAGTAACCAGCTCTCCATAACTCAACTCACACAACACGAAGCACGACATAAACTTTTCAAAACTAGCACAGTTCTGATTCACTATATGGCTTGCGAGATCATGACTTAGATGTAGCTCTCTAGCGAGTTTTCTCGCATAGTTCAATAAATATAGATTATATTATTTCATCTCGGAGAATAGTTGGATGTATGTGGATTATAGCAAAGAGTGAAGTAGTATCGAAAGAGGCAAATATGGAATTATATAAAAGTGTGCTAAAGCCAACATTGTTTTATCAACGTTAAGTGTGGGCTTGTTAGGAGAAACACAAGAGCAAATTGAATGTGGTTGGAATGAGATATCTTTAAAAGGTATGTAGAAAAACTTGCACTAACAGAGCCAGTAACGAAAAGTGCTGAAGGAGCACGGTTTGAAAGGGAATCCAATATGTCAATGTGAAAGAGACATTGGGCATGTTGAAAGAATGAGTGTGGATCGAATGACGACGAAAATTTAGTATAGAAGAGTGTGTGAATGACAAGGAAGGGGTAAGCTTTGTAAGACGTGGTAAACTGTAGTAGACGACTCTAAGAAAAAGAAACACATTAAGAGTTTAAAAAATAAAAGAGCATGTTTGACTCGGTGTATGGATGTTGTTGAAAAGAAAGGAAAATTCAAGGAATTGTGGAGAAAGTTAGTGAGAATTGCTTAAGTCCCTATGGCATTATTTTTCGTGATATAAGCACAGTTTTTTACCTACCTCGTAAGGGAACGGCGTGATTGCGTTATGTATGTATGTATGTATGTATGTATGTATGTATGTATGTATGTATGTATGTATGTATGTATGTATGTATGTATGTATGTATAGTTTTCTTTAAAAATATTGTGTTATGAATAAGTTGATATCAGTGTAAATTTGATTAATGAAATCAACCGTTTGTGTTTGATTTAGTGTTGTTTTTAATTTTTAGGCTATGAACTAGAGGGCAGGTACTCATCTAATTCTGCCAGCGGAATGACATGTTGGTGACAAACACCTGGTTCAACAAACGGAAGACAAAACTATGTACATGGAAGAGACCAAGAGACATCAGCAGGTACAAACTAGACTACATTATTGTCAAATAATGATCCAGGAATGGAGTGAAGGATGTAAAGACATTGTCAGATGCTAACATTGATTCGCACCATAACCTGCTTGTAGTTTATATTGAAACAAGACTGAAAAGGATCAGGAAAACGATCAAGAGGAAACTGAGGTGGGAATTAGAAAAATTAAGAAGTGGGAGTGACATTGTAAGAAATTCAAATGAACAAAAGTTATATGAGGTTTCAATAGAGAGTATAAAATTGGAAGGGAAGGGGAATAGTGTTAAGAATAGTTTTTTGAAGAATCTGAATGACAATGTTATAAAAGTGAAGAGGACAGCAAGAAATCCCTAGGTAACAACATAATTGCTTCAGAAAATGGAAGTAAATTAAAATACGTCAACAAAGAAGAATATATGAGGTTAAACAACGAGTGAAGGAGAGAAAAATTAAAAGCGAAACAAGACTATATAGAGAAGAGATGCGACGAGATTATTGACATGCAAAGAAAAGGAAGGTGTGGCCACATGCACAAAAAATCAAAAGAACTGGGAGGGAATAAAAAAAAGGTGTGCAAACAAAGGAATAGAAACCCCCAAAGGTAGTAAGGTGACGGATCATAAAGAGGCTATTGTGGTTTGAAAGAGATATATAGAAAAATTAAAGGAAAAATAAATCGACCAAGGAATCTAAATATTAAAACAGAAGACGAGACAGAGAAATAAGAAAATTGACCCACCATTTTAAATAGTGAAAAGGGAAAAGCCATAAAAACATTAGATCAATGAATAATGCCGGAGATGAAAAAATACCAGCTGAACTTTTGAATAATCTGGGAAATAACGGATTAATGACTCTGACAAAACTTATAAATAAGATCTACGAAACAGAAAAATGACCCGTGGACTTTCTAGACGTATCCATAGTGGCTATAAACAAAAGAAACAAACCAAGAAATGCAGAGACAACAGGACCATCAGGAACACAGAAAGTATAATCGAAGAAGACCAATTTAGATTCAGTAAAAAGGAACCAGAGATACCTTTGGGATGTTGATAATAATTTCATAGAGGTGCTGGAAATCAAGAAAGAGGTCTAGAGGGGTTTCATCAAAAATGTGTTCGATAGAGTGAAGTAGAAGAAAATTATGAAACTAATCAAGAAGATCGGCATCGACTTGAGAGACAGAAGGTTGATTGCAAACCTGTAGCCGGGTCAGCGAGTGAGGGTTAGTTAAGGTTGCTGTTTTTCCCAGTCTGTTAAACTTATATGGATAGTTGCTGGTCAGTGCAACCCTAGAGGGAAGTTGTAATTTCATGATAGGAGAAGGCATCATCAAAATAATAAAATATGAAGATGATCTTGTTTTATTATATCACATAGAAGTTAAATTTTATAAAGGGTTTATTGGTTACAGATATAATCAGCAATTACAAGACGTCTCATTTACATAAAGTGAGAGCTATGAATGCTATATACATGAATGTTATACATAAATCCATGTTAGTACAAACATTAAAAGTATCTTACACAGTGAGGCCAACTGACCAACAAAATCAACCTTCAGCTGAGTTAGACGCTACTATACAACTTATTAAACATGCCTCTTTTTATTTTGTAATACAGAATCATAAGTCAAGGCCTTTTGGTGGGTGGATAACTCTACCAGACCTTGTACCAATATTGGGCAGACTAGTTCCAAGAGGCATAGTACTTGTTTCTGAATTAGGAGACTGAGAAGTTGAGGCTATCATGTCCTCTGGCTTGTTATTAGGAAAGGATGGTTGGTGTTACCTTTAATCCTTCAAGCTCACCCATATCATCACCAAAGTGCCTCACCCTATCATGATATTCACAGGAAATGTTATTACCAGAGTGCCTAGGCCTAATATGAAGTTAATTTTGTTTTTANTATGATCTGTTTTTCAATATCTTAACCACACTGCCCTCTTCCCAAAATCGCAGTTTGTTGTTTCAAATAAAGACATACTGCTCAAGTTGGAAAAAAAAAATTGGTCACGGACTCAAGCAGTTTTGTCCTAATGTAACGAATGTCCTACTTTCGCAGTCACTGCATCATCAATAATTATTTCTGGCTTCAAGAAGAAATCCTGTACAGGCAGTCTAGAATTGAGGGTGCGACTTTGAAGAAGCTGAGCAGGTAAGTATGGGAGCCTTGACACTGGGCTATTTTTATAATCCAGAAGGAAGAGTTGAAAGTCCCCACGATCATAATGCACCGTTTTTAACATCAAGTTAACAATTCCAACCGCTTTCTCAGCCAAACCATTGCTGTGGGGATAGTGAGGACTGAAGGTTTCAAATTGAATATTCCATGATTGAGTAAATACTTTGAATTAATATGAGTCAAAAGGTTGGTTGTCAGACATGAATTATTTGGGGATCCCAAAACGTGCAAAGATTGGTTTGAGCCTACTTATAGCAATGGAAGCAGACTTACTCGGGACCTTCTCAGCCTCAATCCACCGCGAATGGTAGTCCACAATAACTAGATAGCTATCGCCATTATAATCCTCAAAATCAGCAGCAACTTTAACAAAAGGTAAATCAGGGATGTCATGAGGTTGCATCGGGTCCTTTATTTTAGACCGTTGAAATCGATTGCATGTTGGGCACGCAAGTATAAAAATTTTCAAATCAGAGTTGATTCCTGGCCAATAGAAGCTGCGAGACGCTTGAACCTTGACTTTTTCAAAACTGAGGTGAGTTGCTTGAAGGATCTCAAGGGTGAAGCGCCTCAGTTTAAATTGAACTAATAAACGCTCATCATAGTAAAGAAGCCCATCATGGAATGTATTGTCTTTTCTGAGGGATAAATAGTGATTCAGCTCTGAGCAATCTGATGACAATGGCTTAGGCCAACCTTTAATGTAATACTTAAAGACTTTAAACAAAAGAGAGTCCACAACTTTATTTTCTTTGTACTTTGCAAGTAATGATGGTTGAGCATCTGAGGTTGTCCCTATAACATGTACTATGTCGTACATAATTTTATCTACAGATGAAGGAATATTATTAAGATATCGGAATAATAAATCTGCTGTATGCACGTATTTGCCTGCTAAATATTTGAGTGTGAATGAATAGGGCAATAGTTTCAGCCTAAGGTGGCAGAGGCGATTATTAGTAATTTTACCAATGGCTTTTACAATTATGGAAGTTAGTGGCTGTTGATCTGAATGAACAGTTACAGTTTCATGACCATACACGAAGTTATGGAACCTTTTGAATGCAAATGAGACAACAATCAACTCTTTTTCCACCTGAGCATAATTTTGTTCAGTGGCGGTAAGCGATCGTGAATCATATCAAATGCGCTTACCATCTTGCATTAAAGTGGCACCAAGGGTATATTGACTACTGTCAGCATATCTGATGATGGATTTGGAGGAGTCAAACGGGATCAACAAGGAATGTTTTGCTATAGACTTTTTCAAACGCTCTAACTGCTTACTTTGGTAGGCATTCCAAAACCACTCGGAATATTTTTTTCAGAAGTTCACGGAATGGGGTGCAAATATCTGACAGGTGGAGCACATAGCTTGAACACTAGAATTATCAGAACGAATTCCATCCTTATCAAATTCCTAAACTAAAAATTTAACTTTATCCACAAAGAATTGAACTTTTTCCGGGTTGAATATTATGTTGTTTTCACGAGCAGCTTGAATAACCTGTTTAAATATTTCCCATAACTCTTCCATTATGTCTGCTCCACATAAAACATCATTATAATATACACATACTCTCCCAATATTCCCGAAGTATTTATGAGTCATCTTTTGGAAGTACTCAGGAAGCACATTTAGTCCAAATGGGGCACGTAAAAACCGATAACATCCAAAGGGGGTGCTGAATGTTAATATAAAAGCCGATTCTTTACTCAATTTAAATTGGTAAAACCTATATTTTAAATCAAATACACAAAAATATTTGTATATCCCATTTTGGAACCTATCTCCTCGAGAGTGAGAATCAACACATAATATCGGACCAAACTTTCGTTAAGATCCTTAGGATCTATGCACAGCCTTATGACCCCTGTTTTATGTTTCTCTACAATTACTAGATTGTTTACCCATTCACTAATTGCACAACATTCAATAATGCCACGCTGTTCAAGATCAACTAAATGCACTTTAAGGCTACTTAACACTTTTAGGGGAACTCAGGTTTACTTTGAGCATTGAGCGCCCCAACATTTTTTTTTTAAAATGAGATTGAGATTCACACAAATTGAAAGGCTAAGTAAGGGTACGGCTTTTACTGAATTGACAATAGTAAACACCAGTCTGTGTTTTGTTATCATAGACAACAGAAAGGCAGATTTCACCAACAGGTGCAATCTCAAAACCCCCTAAAGCTTCAATATGAGTTTTAGAACCACTTAGCCTAGAACTATAATCGGGTCTAATGGACTGTAAAGACCTTAAAGGTATGATATTAACTTCTGCTCCTGTGTCTAATTTGAAAATACAGAGTTGCACTTAATTATAAATGATATGTACCAATGACGATTGGTATTTACAGAATTTATAATTGAAAGAGAACCTATATCTGAATAACCTGAAACAGGGGGGCAAAAAGTAACCACCAGTATCTTGAAATCGACAAAAATAATTACACTCACCAACATTTGAAGTCTGTTTAGCAACGTCATTATCAGTATTCATAGCTCCTAGTTCCAAATCACTACGAACACTAGAAAAACTATTTGTGGCAACACAATTTCTGGCAAAATGGTTCATACCTCGGCATCGATTACATCGTTTATTAATAGTGGGGCATGGCCGGTTTGGATGGTCATAATCACATCGATAACATGCTTTTCTAACAAACCTTTTACTAAACTTGTTTCTTGACACACCAAGATTTTCTTTGGGATCAGGTTATAACGGTTCAGTCTAATGTGGATTGTTCCAACTTCTTGATTGTCCTGTTTACTGAAGGTGGCACTGATTCTGCACTTGGGTTGGGTTGGGGGAGGGTTGGGGGAGGGTGGATTGTTTTTCTACTAGCTTTAAATATATCACTCTGCGAGTATTCCCCTCCATCTTCAATGGTTTTCAAGTTTTTGTCTACTAGCACTACTGATTAGCGATATTCCACAACTTTGTGTAGGTTAATGTCCTCCCTATGAAGGTGTTGTTTTATTGACTGTGATTTCACGCCTAATATTATTTGCACACGCAGAAACTTATCCTCTTGGTCACCAAATTCACAATGCGTGGCAATCAATTGCGTAGAAATTCTCAAACGGTTCACTAAGACATTGTTTCCTGTTAAAAAAAAAATTGAACACAATGATGGTTTCATTCTTATTCGGAATACATTGAGATTTAAGATACTATTCACTGTTTCTTCTTCAGGTTTGATGGTAGTTAAGGTTTTATAGAGTTGGACAGCATCTCGACCTTGCTGGCCATAAATAAAGAAGAGTTGGAGGAAATGGGTGGAGATAGGGAGAAGATATGGCATAGTGATTAACATTGAGAAGTCCAAAGTGATGTTCATTTCAAAAAATGAAAGGCCACTGAAAATCAAAATTGGAAACGAGGAGTTGGAAAGCATTGTAACCTTGTTATAACATGACATAGAAGAAGTTGTATCACTCACCAAGCCAGCCCCAGTTGACTCGTTCCGACTCGTCTAAAATAAACCCGAGATGCACTCCACTACAAAATCCACATTCAACTGAGCCAGAGTTAGAGAATCGCTTCTGGCCGTGTTGGGAGAGCCCACCCCCTTCCCTTCTTCCAAGTGAACAAACAGACAAGCGAACGTCGATGAGTGCGAGGTGCGCGCGCTGCCAGGCGCATTCTAAAGCTTCTATGGGCTGTATTTGTGCCTGTAACCTTTGCTCGTAGGCTCTCGAGTGTGTTCTGGAACATTGAGAACACATGATTACCGTAGGGTATATAATGGTCGGAGTCCAGAGTAGAGTTACACATTACACTTTGGGCTTACAAGGTAAATAGACTAACTATTATGTAGGCTCGTCACTCTTTTCTAAATTCACTTTGGCTTTAAAAAACATCTATCTTTCAACATTCAAATCTCAGACTTCAGTATATTTATATATAGCTATAATTAATATATATTGCTACGATCAGATTTTTTTTGTTCTTGCCCATAAGGCAATGTTAACGTGGGGAAAACCTTTGTCTCCATTAATATTTTTTGTACCTTGAATTTCCGCATCACGGAATGTTTTGTGATTTGGTATAACTAACCTGGGAAAGCTCCATTATGTTAACATAATTTTTGGCTATCTAGACCTATTTAGAAGGGTAGGGATAGTTTATATTTACCACCTTGTTTTCCTTTCAAGGTTGGTTAAATGTGGGGCCGCGAGCTGGCGGAGAGATTAATTCTTGTACGGACATTTTGTTGGTTGTTAAAGTTAGGATAGTTTATTGTTGTTTCTTTGCTCGTGTATATATTTATATGGTTATTAAATGTGGGCCTGCGGGCCACCCAGTACTTATATACACGAAGGGTGCTCCGCTTGTTATTAAATCATTTAGGTATTCTTACTTGACTTTGATCTTTATATTTTGTCAGGTATTATATTAATGCCTCTATTGTTGTTTAGGTTAGGTACTTGAGCTCTTAACTCACCTAATGTTTTGGATTTTGGGCATGTGTTGGCTTTCTTTCTATGATGTTGAAAGACATTTATTATAGTGTAACAGGAGACCAATTTATTAGATTTTTATTGCCATTCTCTGATGACGCCATTCTGGGACGTCTAAGAATAAGGGGCCATCTGTTGTTTGTTATTAATTTAGGGCCCATCTGGCCTTGGCGGTAACCCTTGTGTCTTGTAGCCCATCTGGCTTATGTCCTTGCTTAACGCTATAACTCTTATATGCCTCTCCCTTATTGAGCTGTATCATGTTATTCTCGAAATAAATTTATAACTCTCTTGTGTTTACCTCTGTGTGTTATTTGTGTGGGATAATGTTGGGGGTAGGTCACAGCATAAAGCAGTTCAAGTTCCTAGAAAGTCTGCTGAAAAAGGATGCCTACTGCACCAAGGAAATTAGGTCAAAGATCACCAAGACCAAGGAAGCTTTCAATAAGAATAGGTTATTGCTAACCAGCAAGATGTAATTGAAACTAAGGAATAAACTGATGAAATGCTACATTTGGAGCACTGCACTGTATGGATTAGAAGCTTGGAGTCTTACGAAGATGGAAAAAAAAACCCTCTGAGAACTTTGAAATGTGATGCTGGGGAAGACTTGAAAATTTCAGGTGAACAGACAGGGGGACAAATGAAGAAGTCCTAATTGGGTGAGAAGAGAGCCATTTTGGATGTGATTCTTCGGCACAAAGCAAACTGGATCGAATCTATCCCCCGGAGGAACTCTCTTCTGTATAACGTCATAGAAGGAAATTTTGAGGGAAAGAGGAGCTTAGGAAAAAGGAGGATTAAAATCTTAGCTATTTCAAAGTTAAGAAAAAATTCTGGGAGCTGAAGGGAAGGCAGAAATTAGGGCGTATTGGTGGCTTAAGTTCACCGACAAAAGTACTGGACCTGTCGTAAGACAGAACACATAATAATAGTGCCAAGTTTATTAATAATAGTTAACTCATTAATTTATACTTTTTACAAAAGGGCTGAAAGTTACAATATTTTTGTTCAGTTACAGCAAGTTTATAAAAAAAAACTTCCGTCCCCTTAAAAATACATTTTAATAAACGGATTTTTCAAATAGACCCTATATTTAATTATTTTAGAGACATTTTATAGTATTGAAAAGAGGTTGGGATATTTTTCATGAATAAAAGGCAATCAGTTTAAGTACGACTTATATGCTACTTTTTTTCACACAGTGATGAATTTTTCTTGTGAATTTTGTGTCCTTTATACACTTTTGTTTATGTGTTATGCATGAATATAAATCTAGTATAAATTGAGAGATTACTAAATGAATATCTGGTGACCACCGGTACGTGAAACCTCAACACAAAATTAATAATAGTAGAAATATGAAACTTAGCATACGTACTTAAAGAAACATATAGGATGTTGAGAGCTTAAGGCTTTTCTCTAAGATCTGTAACTATTGCAAGCCTGAGACCCTAAGCTATATTACCATTGGTGGGGGTAATTACAAAACCTATAAATCTAAAAATCGGAAGCCTGACATGTGTTCTTTTGGAAAAGTGATTGTGTGTGTTCGGGGTATTTATTTACGATTTTGAAGACTTGAATAGTTACGTGATCATCCAGTTGGAACTAAAGAATAAGAATAAAATATACCTCTTTTTAAAACTAGTCTTAACCTAAATTATTAAATTGTTTTAAAAAATTACTAATTTTTAGTTGACTACCAGAAAATGATTTTATACTTCCTGAAAGACGTTGAGAGAAATGTGATCGTAAATGAACTATCCAATTCAATCCCTTTTATTACATAATATGTAAATTAATTGATTTACATTAGAAAGCAATTACCTACTACTTGGCATCATTGAAGCCGGGGGTTCTTCACTACATGAACACATGGTTTCCATGTGACTATTCTGAACTAAGCCTATCCAATCCCTCTCTTGACACCCGATGAATCTTAAATTAATATCAATAGTGATATCCATATTTTCCTACCTTTTCCTTGTCTCCCACGAGGTATTTTGTATTTCCCTTAGTTTTTAGAATATGAATTTCCATAAAGTCATTAAAAATTTAAGTTTTAGAGCCACTCGGATGTTAACATTTCCCACAAATTATTTATTGAACATCTTTGTTTTCAAACATAACAATTTCTTTTTACCAGGCAATACTTGCAAAAAGGAGTGGTGCATTGAACGTTAGCAAAATAATTGGAGGACCTAACTTAAATTGTAGGCTTCAGTTTATTAATCAAAAGCATCATTCTCTAAAAATAAGATTTAAAGTAGTCTGAGTTAATTCCAAATAATGCGCATCGATGGTTGAATGGTATAACTCTCTACTTTCATGCTAGGCCCATTCTATACGGAAGCTGAAAGAGCCACGTTCATGACGACGCCTGCCTGTAATTTTATTAATCTACACTAGATGCTAAAAGCGTTGCCTTTTTAAAATCGTAAACACGCAATGAAAGCGCTAAACAAGAAATAGGTACACGGCGTATTTGGTACTTAATTGCTGAGATCATTGATGTGTTCCTCAGTATAATTGACACCGTGCAGATAGGATGTATTGGTGTGATTCATATTTTGAAAGAGTATTATGGACATTCCGAAAGAGAAGAAATACGTTGGGAAACTCATCCAATATTAGGTTATCGTCTTTCAACGGGACAATTTCTTGTAATTTTTGAAAATCATAGAATGTATGCAGATACTTTTTTTTAATATTATAGAATGTTAGTAACATAATTTGATGAGCCTTTGAGTTTTGCCTGTGAACAAAAGATACAAGATACGGTTATGAATAAAAGTATTGACTGTTACTGAACAAACAACATGCGAGTGAAGTGTCTCGTCACAACCGACGTGTAAACGCCCTCTATAGCCGAAGCGTTAAAAGCTCCAAACGCCCGGCTGACGACACACTAGGTGCTAATAACGCTTGTATAGTTCTGACCATGTTTTGCAAATTGACTAATTCAACTGACGCTTACACGTAATCAAAACTGCCACGCTTTCAACGTCCGTATAGAATAGGCCTTAAACTGAATTACCCGTTATAGTATTATATTATCAAAAATCAAGTTTACCTCCACCATCTTTAAAAAGGATTACAAACGTGTTCGCGTTGACTCAGAGAGAGAATGGCTTGTTCCATCTGACCATATCTTACGCCTAGCTAATCTCATCACAGGTGTAAAACTACTCCTAAAAGTCAATATGAACATACTTAGGCCCTCCGCACACGAAACGACTGTTTAGCAACGTAAATTAAAAACCGTTTGCACACCAGACTATTGTGCAACTGGTTTGCAATCGATTGATGTTCTCTCATCCGCACACAAATGTGGCTGAGTCTGGATCAGTCAACAGTTTCATAGTACATAGTAATATAGAGTGTTGCGATTAAAACACCTTTAGTACATATTCTTAAAGCTAGTTTTGGCAACATGTCATTAGTAGTTCAGATAAAGACATAGTTGACTATTTTCAATACCACAGAGCACGAAGAGCAGCACGAAGGGAATATTGACGCCATCCTTATATAGAGAGAAATATCAAGTGCAGGCTGTTCCTAGCAGCAGAATAATTGAATCAAAAAGACACCAAGTTTATAGCATTTTACAGAATGTCCAAAGATTATTACCTGGAATTGGTAAAGATGGTTGCTCCTACCATATAGAAGATGGACACAAATATGAGAGAGTGTGTGACTGCAGAAGAAAGAATATTAATAATTTTGAGGTAAGATTTATTTATTACTCATTAGTTGGATTCAAACACAGAATTACAAAAGTCCAATTTAAAGAAATAAAAAATACAGTAAAAAATTAAGAAAGATACATTTCTCTTCATATCTTAAGGAATGTAGTTGAAGTAAAATTTTCATATTTTATAATAGTTGGAGTTGAGAGCCCCTGAAAAGTCTGTATAAAACTTATGTGCCGGTGATTCTTGTTCCTGTAATGACTCTAAAATCGGAGAAATTGCTGAGTTATGCGAAGGTTTAGAGGTATGCGTTGAATTCAACTGTGGTGAGCCAATTGTGATAAATGTTGAAGGGTGGAGCAGTGACGGGGTTGATATCTCATCAATAACGCTGCAAATTTGTGTTTGAATAGTTTAATTTGAGAATCAGTAAATTCTTCTATTTCATGTATCAAGCTCATTAGAAACATTTTGAGGGCCTCTATACTTTCAATTTTGTGAGAGCTAGTAGCTTCTACGTTAGCAGTTGTTTCCAGTCTTACTTTTTTGGCTTTGAAATATTCAGCAACACATTTATCTGCGTCCGCTGCCGATTTATACCTGACATTCAGGCTTTTCTTATCTCGATTTGGTTGAGGCAGTACTGTTCTCTCAGGAGATGTTGGGGAAAAGGTGGATGGTGCTTGTATCAGAGGTGGTGGTGGTGTTGATGATGCTTGTGATGACTGCACCATGTCGGATGAATCCTCCAGTAAGCCACTAAAATCATAACATCTTTCTGAATTTTCAAATATTTCGTCTTTCGTTTCGTGCTGTGGTATTTGTGGCAAATTTCCGGATGAGGGAGGAGCCAGTGCTTTTATGAATGACACACATAATTGCTTGGCATCTGCCAAATAGTATGCCTTTTTCTTTCTTCCAGATCCACTTGGTGGAGGTTTCAGTTTACGTGTAAAAACTGTACGAAGATTACGCCACTTCTCTTTGCACTCAGCCGCTGAAATCAATGAAATGAATACAGTTACACATTATTTTAAAATACAGTAACATTAAAATAAAAAAAATCTTTATTTATGTTTTTCATTTTTATATTAGATTTATTTACTTTTTTTTCAGGTACTTGGCAACAGGATGTACATTTGTGTCACTTTCTTTATATTTTGCAAGAGGAAAGACCACAATAAGAGCTATTGTTAAAGATACTACTAAAATAATCTGGGACGGATTGAATGACATTTTTATGCCTGTACCTACAGGTGATCAATAGAAAATAATTGCTGATTGTTTTGAGATGATATGGAACCTTCCAAACTGCATTGGGGCTGTGGATAGGAAGCACATCCGAAGAGAGAAATTTCCAAACACTGGTTCTTAAAATTACAACTACAAGTTATACCATTCTACCATCATAATTGCATGTTGTGATGCAGATGGACTTTTCACAATGATCGAACCAGGTTACGCCGGAAGAAAGTGATGGAGGTATTTTCAACGCCAGTACAATGAAATTCTGGATGACCCATGGGGATTTTGACATACCTTCGCCTTCCCCGTTGAGATACGATGAAACAAACCGTTCATTTCCTTACTAATTTGTGGGAGATGAAGAGTTCCCATTGTTACGCAATGCAAAAAGAACCCTAGACAATGCGAAAAGAATTTTCAATTACAGATTGAGTCGTGGAAGGAAAACCATTGAATGTGCTTTTGGAATGGCAGTAGAAAAGTTCGCGGTATTAAATGGACCCATATGATGTCGTAAAGCAGGAACAGCGAATGACATTGTAAAAGCTGCTTGTGTCCTCTACAACTACATACGTAAACGAAGGGGGATTGATTACAGGCCACCAGATACGGGAGAAGATAACGAGATGGTGGGAGTAGCTATTAACATGATAAAACAACTTGTAATACATGACGGTTCTTAAGAGGCTACTTTAAGGAATTATTTGGCAAACTATTTGCTTTCTTCTCGTGCATCTTTACCCTGGCAATGGAAATACACTGTACCAGAAATAAGGAATAATATTATTAATTAATATTACCTATTAACAATATTAGCGGTGTGTGTTGTTAAATAAATACCTAACAAAAAATAATAAATAAATAAAATAAATACCACTACATACCTGTAATTTTAACTTCGGCTGCTAACTCTTGCCATGCTTTTTCAATTATGTCTTTCCTGGAGTATCCAGGAAGCTTATAATTATATATCACTTCACGCTTTTCCACCTCTTCAACGAATTTTATAATCCACGCCTGATCATTCATTTCGAATGTTGACAAACAACACTTCAAAATCTAAATAATATATTCTATAACAACGCTGGAATAACACGTCATCAACAATTTCACACCATGCAACCGTTCGACTGAAAACGTTTCGCGACCTGCAAGCACGATCGCACGTGAAAGGTCACCAAACGGTTTAAAACTCACGTTGTAAAACAGTCGATCCGTGTGCATTGTATCTTCAGAAAATCGAATATCGATCATATAGCGTCTTACACCTAATAGGTTTATACATACTTTAAGAAGTGAACTTAGTGAAAAGTTGCTTCTTTAAATGTATAAACTTGATACTATAAAGTACTTATAGTACAACCACTTATTCTGAAAACCGCTCAACACTATCCACTATGCAATGACGCAAATATGGTATTGGGAATTTTTTCATTATAGAAACAAAACATTTGATATACGTAAAACTAAAATACAAATAAATTATTCTGCTGCCGATAGATGTGTAGCTTTAATTTAAATAATTGCTCACTACAATTTAAAAATTTACCAAGCTGTAGTAACCAAGCTAAACACATAAGATAACACCGTTTTTTCTTTCTAGAATTTTGCAGATAAAAAGAAATAAGTTAAAATTGTCTTTAATAGACGTAATATTAATTTTGCTTAATTTTTCTTCAATTTCTTTGATTTTTACATCCAAGTAAACAGAATCGCTGTTTGTAAAAAAGATTTTTTCACCTCAAGATAGTGAAATGGACTTGTTTTCATATTTAAGAATCAATATCCTTTGCTCTAAATTTTACCTGCGATAATCGACAGACATGCTCTAGCTATTTTTATGATCTATATTATGAGATTTCAAATACAATTAAGGTATGATATTTACTTTTTAACATTTTTTTCCCCCAATAAAAATTACTTCAACTTACATTTCCTTATACATTGCAATTGATACTCTTCTTAACACTTCAGTACTTGCTCGGAAAAAAGTTACACCAGTCATTATATATTTTTATTTATTAGCATTTCTGTTTGAGAGAGGCATGTGATTCTTCACCATACATATTATCATTTAGCATTGTAAGTAAAGGTAGATACAATTGATATGTAGGCCTAGATAATTACAGAATTACATTGGATTATACAGAATTGCTAAACTAAACAAAATTATATTGGATTATACAAAGTTACTAAAATTAACAAATATGTTTAGGGATACTGTAACTTAGCAGGTTTTCAATAGGCCTTATAGTAATAAAAACATAGCAAGAATAGGCCATATACTAAAGAAAGTATTTAACCAGTAACAGACTATTTGACAATAATTAATCAAAACAACAACATAGCTTGACAGTAAGGTACACAAAAGCCAATCAAAAATGAGTGTTAAGTGGCAGATTTTCTTGAAAAATCCATAAAACAAATACACAAGGCAGCTGTGAGACGAAAACAGTGATTTTAATATTGTGTTTTTAAAGGTAGAGAGGACATGTTCATTGTGACAATGATTAGGCCCCTATATTCATATTGCCTGTTACATCCAATGCATCACATGAAATCATAAGTAATTTACTTTATAACTTTAAATCAACTTAGCCTAAATAACTTAATTATTTGTACACACATTAACATAGGGCCTACAAAAATATATTTAGGACTATTCCAGGAGTGAAGAGGGTGCAAGGCTAGATCACTCATTCATATAGATGTTTGTTTAGTAGTGTTCATACAAATATTGACTTTTATATTAAGCGTACAAGACCATACTACCTATGGCGGCCGCATGATCTAAGGCACCATTTTTGCAATAGACTAGACTGCCAATGACAGGAAGATCCAGGTTTGAATCCTATTTGGGTGTATTGGGGGCTATTTTCATAAATGGTTTACCACACTCCATGTGAAGTCAGGTACACTTCCTCAAAATTCAACCTTCCTCATCACTAACTCATTAGCATGATGATTAGCCTTAATATGTGTATAACCTGTTCAACAGATAGTAAGACATGATGCTAAAAAAACTTCCTTACTTTTTTACTTTATAGCCTATAAATGAACTTATAGAAGAAGCTCAATTTTCTTTTGAATCTAATTAATTTAATAACATTTGAGTTTTGTTTGTTTTTAAAAGAATAATAATAACCTTTATCTGGTGAAGTTAAGGCGTTAGCCTTCTCTTCCACTTAACCAGTTTTGAATACAACATACACTATTTCATTTATTGAAATACAATTTAGTTAAGAAATATTAAAATAAGTAGAAAAACATTCCCATGCCCATTCACACACACTGATATAAAGCTCTAGTAGTTTCTAGAACTCAGTTTAGCTTATTAGACAAGATAAATTGCTTAACCGCGCACTTGAAGGAGAGTCTAGATGATAGATGACGAGTAGAGTTATCTAGTTTGTTCCAAGCCTGTGATGCCAGGACAGAAAAAGAACGAGCATATGTTTGAGATCTAAGTATGGTCATAGACATCTGAAGAGGGGATTCTGCTCGGCTGTGTTTATCTTTCAGAAATAGGAACTGTGAGGATAGATATTGATGCTGAGATGTTGATAATATTTTGTGAAGCAATACTAATAAATGTAGCCTTCGCCTTTGATTTATTATTAACCAACCAATTTATTAAAATACTTAGAAATATGGTCATGCTGTTTTAAGTTAAATATGTATCAAACATATGAACAATAATAAGTAGGTAGGCCTATAGTTAAATGCGGCAGTAATTGATGTAATCTCTAGTATAAGCCTGCAGATAATAAAATGATTGTGATCTCAACAGCTAGCTTCTCAAAATTAATATACTGTAACATTGTTTATTCTAATACAAATTTAATAATTTTAATATACGCTACACAACCCGCCTCGGTGGCGTAGTTGGCTAACGCACTTGTCGTGTTGAGCTCGAGTGCTGAGGACGGGGAGATCGAGGTTCGAATCTCGGTCGGGTGAACT
>CABFVX010001473.1:102837-125790 GCA_902151425.1 Timema shepardi | reverse complement strand
TTTTTCCTAAATGGTTTTCCACTCTCCCTCCACGCAAATGCAAGTCCACTTCCTCTATTTCAACCTTCCAAATTCCTAGTCCATTAGAGTAATTAGTACTTAAAGCGTATAACCCGAATGGGTAGTAAGACGCGGTGCTAAATAAAATATAATATACGCTACAGTAGGTAACTACCAAAAAATCAAGTTATAAGTTGTCAATCTCAGTGGTCTTGCTTGGGTAATGTGCTAACTGCGGAACCCGATGTTTGTGGGTTCAGACCCAGCCGAGGTCGACGGATTTTTTTGGTTGCTAAAAATCTGTATAGCAACTTTCTTCAGAGGGTAAGTAAAGCCGTTGGACCCTTGTAAATTGTGGCATGTAAAAGAACCATGGAAAGTATATGAAAATACCTTTCTCGGCAAATTTTTAGGCCCTTTCACTCTCACTCATTGAAAGTCTCATGTGCTGATATAATCAGTTGGTTCAGAAAGTGTATGTTAAATACCTCGAATAAATAAAATAAAGTTAAAAGTAACACTCAAAGGTCTAACTGAAAAAGTGTTCACATTCATTAAAATTGAAACATTTTTTGAAACTAGCATAGGTATATTCTATATTTTATTAAAACACCTATTAACTTAGGAATGTATAAAAAGTAAATGTGTAACTTGAACTGGAATTGGAGTAGGGAGCTAGGTATTTAATATTTAGCTAAGGTGGACATTGAAATAATGGACAGTGCAATACAGAGCTGGAAGAGAAATAGGTGAAGGGCACTTGTTTGTGTGATGGCTAGCTCACAAAATATGGACTAATACTCTGACTCAAATGCTGATGCAGAAATGAAAAGTTTGCAAATGTTGCTGTGTGATTTGAAAAAAATAAATGGTATGGTGCATTACACAGACTTTATCTATTTTATCTTAAAATAGGGACATTTATTAAAAGCTCATAAAATTAAGTGAAAGGAAATAATTTTCATTTTTGCAGAGTCACTCCATCAAATAGCATAAATGAAAAAAAAATATTTAATGATAGCCTATAGAAACAATGAGAAAAGAGGAACATACTCTGCCCTTCAAAGAGAATAAATAACAATCAAGTTCAATAATTTTCAAACTTACAATTTCCATAAATAATATGATATATATATATATCATAGGCTTATAAATAAACCCAGAAACTTTAACTTCATAGGCCTTATAATCCAACTTAAGATTTGGACAGGCACAACATTCAGTCCTCAGCCATTAATTCATCACTATGAAAGAGTAAAACCACATTTCACCATTGATAAATTTTTCGGCAATGCCGAGAATCGAACCCAGGACCCTTAGCTCTATAGGCAAACACGGTACCAACTTAGCTAAGGTGTCAAACTAGCTCAGGAACTATTGGTTTTAGAAAATATATAGCTCTAAATGATTTTTATTTTTAATAGTACTACAACTTTTACAATGATAAGTTATTTAATATCTGAAATAGCTGCGGAGATATGATCGAAATTGAAAATTTCTGCTTACAGGTATTAAAAGTACATACCCTCAAAGTTAAGTTGCCATTTTTGTTTTGTAATTAGGTAAACGATGCTTAGATACAAAATTTAATCAAAATTGTTTGAACAGATTTTGAGAAAATCAATTTTTTTCTCTTTTTGACCTTCAGTAAACTACCCTTAATTTTAGGGTTGGCTATCACACTCCGAAAATTTCGTGTAGGAACCTTATGAAAACCTTAGATACAAAGTTTTCTCCCGATTGGTAAAATGTTACGACTTTATTCCAAGCTACAGAGAGACGGCATCACGTAAACCACATTTTCGGTTTCAGGTGGTCGTGAAACGTTGACATTTACCAAAATGCAGAGTTCAATTTTTGATGGTAAAAATACTTCTCCGAGGGGTGGTAAGGAGATGTAATAACTAGACAGGAATGTGAAGAAGTGGGGAAAATAAATAGCCCTATGCATGGTGAATTTGCCTTGACATTACAATTTTTTATATACAATATTTAGGCCTAAGTTACTAATTATTTCAAACTGAATAGGCAACAGTAGGTGATCTGGCGTTGTAAGGGTAAGGTGTCGGACCTCTGTGCTGGGGGTCCGGGGTTCAATCTTCAGTTTTGGCACAGATTTATCAGATTGACAAACCCTTACTTCACCTCTGATGATGTCTATTAATCACAACTTGTGAATGTTTGGAATGCCAGGCCTCCACCATGTTTCAGATACCACATTAAACTGTAGGTCCTTCATTTCATTTCACAATCACTCTACCATTACACATTAGCCTAAGAACCTATAACCCGAATGGGTAGTAAGATGTGGGGCTAATAATAATAATGATGATGGTGATGATGATAATAATGATAATGATAATAAGTTCAACTATGTCCACAATATCATTGAAAGTCTTTTTTTTCCCTTATGAAAGATGCACTGTCCAAACACTTTGAGAGTAAAGAAAAACACTGTTTTCCAGTCAATATGGGGCAAGTAGGAACGATTATGTAGGAAACTGCCTTAACCACAACTACAGGTAGGCTTGCACTGCGCTGCTCTGCTCTGTGCTACCCTAAGCCATCAAGTTCCAGCTACCATTCATTAGCACTATTTACAAAAACCTGCTCTGTGTTGCATCTCCTGTATTAACTTCACCTCAATGTATGCCTAACATATAACAAAAACTACCAAAGTTTCATCCATAAACCCATATTTTCATGCAAAATTATATGTTCTATCACTGGAAACCAAGTAAAAAAAAGAGGTGTTGCAATGGTACCCCATTGATATCCTGACTCCCCGGGAAGCTTGCGAGGGGGAACATTCACTGCATTGAAAAGATTACTATTTAGGAGTGTGTTTTACTTTCTGCCCCCCTTTCCCCCAATCCCTCATGTTTCTCCATTAACTATTTTCCTCTACTGTCACCCATATCACCCTTGTTACTGCAACAACCTGCTTCAGTGGCCACATGGTCTAAGGCACTACTCTCACAATAGATTAGATTGTCGATGATGGGGAGATTGTGGTTCGATCCCAGTCGGGTGTACTGAGGGTGGTTTTCCCTAAATGATTTCCCATGCTCTCTCTCCCCACACATGTGGGTACACTTCCTATTCCTTAACCAATTGCCGTAATTAGTACATGAGCATATAGCCAGAACGAGTAGTAATACACGTTACTTAAAAAAATCCTTTGCCGCAACACCTTGACCCTGGGATTAGCACCACTCCTCTGCATTTATAAATTTTGAAAAATCATCACACTACATATAAAATAATGACAACAATATATTATAGGCTAGTTACATTTTTCAATATTAAGAACATAAAAATATTTATTTCGCCACAGTTCCACTAAAGGCATATATATTAGCCTATGTTTAAAATTTGTTTAATTTAAGCTATATACACACATAATCGCGCCATTCCCTTACAGGGTAGGCAAGAAACTGTGAATATAGCTCAAAAAACAACTTTGTACTTAATCCATTCTCACTAACTTTCTCCACACTTATCTATCCTTGCATACTTCTTTCGCTTCAGCAATATCCATACACCAAGCTATACATGCTCTTTTATTTTTTAAACTCTTAATGCTTCTCTTTTTCACATATTCATCAACAACATCCAGCCACGTCTTACATAGCCTACCCCTTCCTTTTGATCCATACACTTTACCTTCATATATTTGTTTCATCACTCGATCCATACTCAGCCTCTCGATATGCCCACACCACCTTAAGACACTTCTTTCACATTGACTTATTGGATTCCCTTTCAAACCACACTCCTTCAGCCCCCATTCATTACTCACTCCGTCCATATGAATTTTTACACATACATTTCTTAGATATCTCATTACAACCACATTCACCATGCTCTTGTGTTTTTCCTGACAAACCTATGCTTCGCATCCATAAAACAACGTTGGCGTCAACACACTTTTATATACTGCCATCTTTGCGTCTTTTGATACTACCATACCTAATTCTTTGCATTAGTCCACAAACATCCAACCACTCACTGAGATGAATTCGCCCATCTGTCAATTTCACCATCTATCCTTTCATTTTTACAGAACATTCTGCCCAGATACACAAACTCATTCACTTGTTCTAACAGTTTTCCATTTATACTAAGTTGTCAATCATTTCCTGATCTGTCCTTATAAAAAAACAGTAGTCCTACCTTAGTTTTGGAGACATTTATATGAAGATCTAGTATGTCTATTGCTACACTCAAACAATTTAATGCATACTGTAAGTCACTTTCCTTCTGAGCCAATAATACAGCATCATCTGCATATGACAGCACTCACATTCACATGGTCCGAATGTACACCAACTGCGTCTTCACAAGCATCCCTCATACACTTATTCATGAAATCATTAAACAACCATGGAATCATAACACAACCTTGTCTAACACCCTGTTCAATGTCAAACCATTCGCTCAAAGCTCTATCCACCTTATTGCACGCTTTACTTCCATCACACACCACCTTAGTTGCATTTACTAACCATGCATCCACACCATACTCTCTAAGAACATTCCATACCATACTCTTATTCACCCGATCATACACTTTCTCCAGATCAACAAATGCACAATACACTTTCTTTCTTATTGCCATACATTTCTCAATCGTTTGTTGCAATGAAAATATCTGCTCCATGCAACCCTATTGCACAACCCAAATCTTGCCCACAGTTCTTTCATGCACTCTTTCAATTAAAACTCTCCCAAAAACTCTTCCTGGAATAGGCCTACTCAATAAACTAACTGCCCTATAAATCCTGCATTCACTCTTACTGCCTTTGTCTTTATACAAAGGAACAATGACGGCATTCTTCCAGTCATTAGGAACGTTTGCAATCCCAGCACACACAATGAACAACTCACACAATCTGGCAAGTAATACTGTGTCCTAACACTTGAGCATTTCACTTGTGATCCCATCTCCGCCCCCAGCTTTGCCATTTTTTAACATTTTCATAGCTGTAAACACCTCAGCTTCGTTAATTCTTTCACTCCTTATAACATTTTCCCTATTTTCTGCAACTTTCTCCACATTTCCGCCATACTATTGGTAAAAATATTTAATTTTTCCATCACTTTCATATATCTTTTTCATCCAAGATCATCTCACCATGTTCATTCTGAAAGCCACAGCTCATTCCTTGCACTCCTTTTTCATTTTCTTTACTCACTTCCAGAACAGCTTCTTATTACCTTCAAAATCATTCTTCATTCTTTCTCCTTCTTTTAATCTTATTTGCTCTTTACTCTCCTTAACTACTTTTCTTTGCAGTAATATTTATCTTGTTGTATATGTCCTACATGTTCTGTTTCACTTTTAACAGCAATCATTCATTTTTATGCACCTTTCTTTTCTGTCAAAGCTTTTTTCACTTGTCCATTCCACCATGCATCTCTTTGTTTTTCCCACTATCGCAGATCCATACACAACTTTCGCACATTCAACTACAACCTCTTTATTCTGTTCAAAGCTTTTTCATTAGCATTAGCATTTATTTCAACATTCCATTCATGCTCTTGTACAGTTTATTTTTCGCCCAGCAAACTTTCATATTGTGCTCTCACACTTTTATCCTGCAACATTTTCACTTTCACTCTTATTTGCTTACTACTCTTGCGCTGCTTCCTCGCAAAATTCCTACCCAATTTAACTTCTGAAATCACTAGAAAGTTATCCTTTTCACATTCAGCTTCATGCGAAGCTCTAATATTCTTTACTAATCTTCTCAGTCTCTCATCATACACCACAAAATCAATCATTGTTCTTGAATTGCCCCTTTGCCATCTATACAAGTGAATATCTTTGTACTTAAACCATTTGTTTGACACAAATAAACCTTTTTCCAAGCATAGACTCACTAATTCATTACCATTCTCGTCTACCCTGTCATCACAGCACTCTTTCTGAATTCTCTCTTTAGGTACTCACCCATCCATTCATATCTCCTAACGAAAAATTCTTTCACCCAGTTCACATGCATTCAAGACTTCATTGAGCTCATTCCAAAACTCCGCTCTCACATACTCGTCTTCACCTTCCACCAGAGCATAACCAGCAACCAACATAATTCTACGAATACCCAGTTTCATACATACCCATAGGAGCCTAAAGGACACCAACTCATATCTTCTTACAAACAGCTTAGCTGTTGGGCTAAGGATTAAACCTACTCCCTTACTTTCCCTTACCCATTCATCAACACCTGACCACAGGGCCAGGATACCATCATTTGTCTTCAAAACATCGTTCCCTTTCCGCTTGGTTTCACATACACACAAAATATCAATTTTTCTTCCAATCATTTCCACTAACAGTTCATTCTCTTTTCCACACACTTCTCTCACATTACACGTTCCAATAGTCCATATTCTCACCAGTTTGCTCATCTGAAGTAATTATTTCCCAGTTTCTTGTAGTAATTTTAAATAGAGTAGACAAGGTTACTAGCCTTGATCATACCCGCACTCATGACAGTATTTGCTGCTTACGGTAAGGATGCTGTACTGATCGGTGTTGGCACATTTTAGCCAGTATACCACAGGTACAACCATTGCTCAGTCTTACCCTGAGCTCACTTTCACTTTCCCTGCAAACCATTATCCTACTATAGAGACTGCCTTGCCGGCCAGTATACTGTTGCTTTTGTCAATAGGAGGTAAGACGATGCCCCGACACATAAAGAAATCATATCCTAGTGTATAATTTTTTTATAACCTAAACTATCATTTCAAACATTTTAGCATATTGATTACTTCATTTTTTGTTTTCAATCTGTGCAATGCACTAAAGTGAGATTTTGTTGATGCTCTTTGAGGTATAAAAAGTCCTGGCTAGTTTTACACAATCCATGCAAGATAGAGGATAAAAACTGATAAGGAAGTTAGACTATTACATTTTGTATGATATGGTTAGTTAGTGGACATATAATACCAAAAAACCAACTGACGACAATTCATTAAAATATTGAATACAATTATTACCATGAGTATCAAATCTGTGCAGCCTGTTAAAGAAGGTTGGTTACAGTAGGCTAGAATAGACATGTTCCATATGCTTTCCCAGCATTGCATTATTTTACCCAGCATCTTAAAAAAGAGTGGAAAGGCTGGTAAAATGGCATTGATCTTAAGGCCACACAGGGACACATTAGTGTAATAACTTAAGTTTGAGTTCCTAAATTACACCAAAATGCTGGTCATTACATCCCGTTCCATCACATGAAACCAGGATTTGGTGGTGGGATTTTCCTGAGCTTTCCATCGAGGTCTGAGTCATCAACTGACAGGGATTGGTGGCCTGAACAAAAGAGGGTACGATTGGGGTGGGTTGATAAATCCTTGGAACTGGGTAACTGTTTTTCATCGTGAGCGCCAGATGTTCTGCTGATTATGGATTTGGGTAGTTTATCATTTATAAAGCACCTCTGTCTCAGCTAACGGTATGCTAGATATGCACTTTTGGTAAGATGATGGGGAGATCGAGGTTCGAATCTCATTCGGGTGTACTGAGGGTAGTTTTTCCAAAATTTCTTTATCTCCATGCAAATGTGGGTACACCGCCTCTAAATATAGCCTATTTAATCCCTAAAACCATTAGCATAATTAGTACACAAGTGTGTAACCCAAACGGGCTGTAAGATGCAATGCTAAAAAATAAAATAAAAATATATTAACTTATTATGACCGGTAGGTTTGATGATCAGGATAGGTTAAAAGATTGGCTCTAAAGGCTGAGTTTCAGTCCGTGGGGATAAACAACTCTTTCTACCATTATGTTCTTAGCGTTTTCTCATTTTGTTTTCAGAAACAGCTGTAATGGGCCTATGGGACAAACTAGTTAGCCTTTTAGGGTTCAAAAAGAAAGAAGTAAATGTTTTGGTTATTGGTTTAAATAACAGTGGTAAATCAACTGTCATAAACCATTTCAAAAATGAAGAAGAGAGAACTGTTGACATAGTACCAACTGTGGGGTTCAATGTTGAAAAATTCAAAAGTAAGTTGTATTTGGTTGTTGATTAAATTTTTATGAAGTCACTTTTATGTAGCACTTATGAGATATCACACATTATGATAGTGTTTAATTTTTGCACAGAGGCTTTTTGTTCAGTGTTTGTGTAGAACGTTACCCCAATTTTCTTACGCATGGATAATTTTGACAACTAGAAACATTGACTATGTTCCCATATTTAAACGTCAAGTCATGCATTCTGCAACTGTGACTTTTGATAGATATCAATTCTTATAAAATAACACAAATAATATACTAAAATGGTATCACCTGGTTCGTTGGCCACATGGTGTCACTCTCGCAATATACTGGCCCAATTACAGGGAGTCAGGGCTCCAATCTTGGACAGGTGTAATGAGAATAGTTTTTCCTAAATGGTTTTCCACTCTCCCTCCATGCAAATGCTGGTACACTTCCTATATATTCAACTGTACTCATCTCTAACATATTAGTGTAATTAGTACCTAAACATATACACCACTAAAAAAATCACTCGTTTCCAAGCTATAAGCAAATATATTTTAAAGATAGAGGTCTGGGAAATGGGAGCTGAAAATTTACAAAACTTTTGTTACACCTCAGATAATTAGAAAAGTCTTAAAATTAGAAACTATAAAATGGGGGCAGACTTTTAAAAATTTAAAACCTAATAGAAAAAACTCTAATAACTTGACTGGCCAAACATCTAGTTTTGATCAGGACATTGCCTTTTTTTGCTGTGTCTCGACCATTCTGTCTTCTTAGTAAAGATGCCAATTTGGTAACTTTTTATAAAAACTTTAAAAGTATGCTTAAATAATGGCCAATAATATTCTATAATCAATTTCGCATCAATGGCTGGTTTTGTATGTACCAGCCATTCGTGTAACCACCAGTGAATGTATGTTGAAAGAGATTGATATTTGCTCATTGAATAAATAGTATATTTTTAAATTCAATGAATTATTCAGAGAAAAGAAAAAAATATGTATTGGCTATACTTACACAGCTTAGTTTTTTCTGTATTTTTGTCAATTCCAGCATATGCATGTAGCATATTCCTGAAAGACAGAAATTGGTTGCGTACCGTAACTTCATCTAAAAAATACTCATTGTATTAGGATGATGAAATGCAATCCCCTTCTACATCAACATAAATTTGTGTGTGGGTTCTGCGAAGAATGATTGTAAGTTCAATATTTTTATGTGATCAAACATTTTAGATTGATTTATGTCCTACTCTTTATGAACATTCTGCCCCTCCCCCCTGTTTATGTTTAAAGGAATTGTAATCAATCTTGTTATAACAATTTCTTAAACTACCTTACTCCCTGCTGAGCTATAAAATTGTGATTTTCTAAAGGAGGCAAAATAAACCTAAAAATTAATACACACCAAAAATCATCTATATGGGGATGAATTTGTGTAGTGATTAAACATTTAAAAATAGAAGCAAAACTTGTGCCTAAGTAACTGCTTACGCCATAGTAATTAAAATAAACATCATCTTATGACATAGCCCGGTAAACCATTACACTCTTTAGTGAACCTTGAGGTTCCTACTTAAAAAGTTTTCTCTAGCAGTGTCTATTATTTTCATTTATGCTTTTTGATAAATTGTGATGCTCTTATGTTCTTGAAACAATATATATGATTTTATTTCACCTAATTTATGTTCAATCTCAAGCAAATATTTTTTGTCTATGAAATGCATCCATTTGTGCACTCAGTTGGTTGCTATACACATTGGCTGGATACTTTTTCGTTACTTTTCGTTACATAATTGTTTTGGGATTTTCATAGTCACTGTACAAGGCTACATTAAACTAACGTCGGCAGCCGGATGTTTGATGTTCGATGTTCTTACTTGATATAGCTTTGATGCGGCTACCTATGGCCCCATTTTTAGGTAAAGGAGTGAGACATTATATGTGATGTGCTGTAATATTTATTTTAAAAGGCTCTTCATGGTGAAAATAAGTTAGCACAAATAAGTCATCTTTGCTAAACATGAGAAAATTTAGTTCCTTTACTAAAATAATAATAAGAATACACTTGTATTATTACTATTATTAGAGTTAACTATTAAGATTTATATTTCAATTGTCTAACAACAGTAGTGTGCATACGCACTAAATACATTCATAAATCCTGTATTATTTAAGAAGTGGTTTGCTATTTTAAAATAAAGCTTGCATCAATTAAAGGCAAACGGTAATGTCCCTATGGAATTAACAACATGTATTTTAAGTTTTAATGTCTTAAAAAATTGCATCTAAAATGGAATTAGCTTATTTTCATTGACAGTATATTGAAATTTTGTACCTCTGCTAACATATTTACCATTCTTCAATTGTTTTTCACCAAGGTTACAAAAGAAAATTTAAAAAAAATAATCATGCATGGCTTTTATGTTTATAATGTTTCAGAACTACCATGCTTTAATAACTGCAGTCTAAGGATGTATCCCATTAATTAGGCGGCACCCTTAACACTAGAAACAAACATGATGAAATAAATTAAATAGTGTCCAGATATTCAATCATTTAGATATTTGCTTAAAACTATCTGCTCCAGTGAGCATACAGACTAAGTGGAAAGCTAATCTTGTCTGGTTTGCAAGGGATGGGAAGGTCAAGGTTCATATCTCAGCAGGGTGTATTAAGGGTATTTTTCCTCATTGTTTTCACTCTCTTCTTTCACACGAATGTTTATATGTTTCTTTTTAATTCTATCTTCCCCATCTCCACCCATTAGTGTAATTAAATGTGTCTATTTGATTGCTATCATATTCTATTTTTAGCCAAATGTTCAAAAGTAGTAAACATAAAATTTGTTAAGATATGACAACACATATAGACAGATAATGAACTGGTAGGGCAAAGACATGTCATGCTCAAGCAACCATATGTGGGTCTGAGTTTTTAATTCCACTTTACATTGCAAGATTATTAAAAAAATATGAGAAGGAGTTTTATAGCAATAATTTATAAATAAATAAGCTATTAAATAAACAGAGTATATGTGAATTTAATACACCCTAGTCATAAAAAAAACTTTTAAGAGATTTATGTTTGCATATTTGGATATAAAGGCTTTATCCTAGGTAGGGATTTAAATGTTATTATTCTAGGACAGTAGGAAGGATGGTTTAGAAAATGAAAACCTATGTTTTTGTGCTCAACATTGATATTATTTTACTATAACGTGTCTCGGTGGCCTCATGATCTAAGGCGTCGCTCTTGCAACAGACTAGACTGCCAATGACAGGGTTATAATCCCAGTCAAGTGTAGTGAGAGTGGTTTTTCCTAAATAGTTTTCCAATATCCCTTAGTTAAAATGTGGATACACTTCCTCTAAATTCAATCTTCCTCATCCCTAATACATTAGGATAATTAGAACACAGGCTTATAACCCAAATGGGTAGTAAGATGTGGTGCTAAATATATATATACCAAATTTTTTTTTTTAGAACCACATCTTACTACTCATTCGGGTTATACATTATAAATCTGTTTACTAATTACACTAATGTGCTAGGGATTAGAAAGATCTAATTTAGAGGAAGTGCACCCATATTTATGTGGCGGGAGGGTGGCAAACCATTTAGAAAAATATCCTTCAGTGCACCTGACCGGGATCAAACACCGATCTCCCTGTCTTCGGCAGTCTAATCCAGCACGAGAATAGCACGTTAGACCACGCGGTCACCGAAGTGTGTCACACACATGTTAAAGTTTTATAGGCATAAGAATTATCTTTCAAAGTTGACAGCTACTGATCACATTAGTTTTGTTTTAACAATATAGGCTATGAAAGTAGTTATGCAGCTTTTGTATGTGTCATATACAGTTCTTATTATAGTTGGTTGAAATTGGTCTGAGAGAGATTAACAATGCTGCCAGAATATTTTTACTTTAAGGTGGAGCCAAGAAGAGCAGGAATTCAGAGAAATGTTATTTTTCTCTTATATCTATAATTTCTTCCAAACAATATCAACCAATTGGAACTGAAAAATCTTGGATAATTTTTTCTTATACAATGGATGATCTGATTTCAACCTTCCTTTAAATCTACCTCACAATGAAAGAACAGTAGGGATATTGCTCATGCGCAATAACATCACTTAAGGCATTCTCTTTCTACATGTCACACATTCAACCATATTTCGTTTTCATTGTCTTACAAACGAGTGTGTGCTGCAATTGATGCTCCAAACAGCATTTTAGTTTCGTTGTCATCCATTTTTCTCACGCCGAGGGAAAAACTGCTACTGAAATTCATCGGAGAGTGAGTACAGTGTACTGTCCGAACTTTATTAGTAAAGGATGTGTGAGAGAGTGGTGTATAAAATTTAGAGATGAAGTTGGTCAATAGCAGTGATCATTGGTGACTGAAACTTGTTCCAAGTGTTGACCAAAAAAATAAATGAAAGTTGTACATGAGCGCTGCTGGACCACTTTAATTGGGAGATTTTGACTACCTTCCATACAGCTTGGACCAGGTACCCCTTTAACTTACATGAACAAATTGGTAACAATGAAGAGTTGAAGGTGTGTGTCCAATCATGGCTGAGCATCCAGGCGGCAACCTTCTATGATACAGGGATACAAAAGCTCATACCTTGATACAATAAGTGTATCATTTCAAGGGGTGACTTTATTGAGAAGTAGCCTAGACTTCTAAGTATTTTAGTAAATAATAACAGAAAATAGAAAGTGTGATGGAAGAAGACCAATTTGGATTCACATAAGGGAAAGGAACCAGAAATGCTATCAGGATGCTGAGAACAATTTTAGAGTGTGCTGGAAGTCAAGGAAGAGGTCTACATTAGTTTCATTGATTGGCAAAAGGTGTTTGATATAGAGAAGTGGAAGAAACTGATGGACTTACTCAAGAAGATCGGCATCAACTAGGACAGAAGGTTGATTGCAAACCTGTACCTGGGACGAGTGAAAATGAGGTTGAATGACGGAGAGACAAAGCGCCTAGAGATAGGAGGAGGAGTGAGGTAGGGATGCTGTTTGTAACCCAGTCTGTTCAACTTGTATGGGGAGTGGCTGGTCAGGGAAGTCCTTGAGAGACGTGGCAATTTTAGGATAGGACATGTCATCAACACAATAAAATACGCAGATGATCTAGCATTGCTGGCAAAAAATAAAGATGAGTTGCAGGAAATGATGGATCAGATGGTGGAGATAAGGAGAAAATATGACATGGAGATCAACATTGAGAAGTCGAAAGTGATGTTGATTTTTAAAAAAAATTGAAGAATTAGAAACCAGGAGCAGGAAAACATAGAGCAGTTTAAGTACCTGGGAAGTCTGCCGACTAAAGATGCCTAATGCACTAAGGAAATTGGGTCAAGGATAGCCATGGTTAAGAAAACTTTCAACAAGAAGAGATTATTGTTGACCAAGTTGAGTTGTGAACTGAAGAAGAAACTAATGAAATGCTACATTTAGAGTATGGCGCTGTATGGGGCTGAAACTTGGACTCGTAGGAAATAAATACTTGAATAGCTTTTAAACGTGGTTCTGGAGAAGACTTGAGAAGATCAGGTGGACAAACAGTGTGACAAATGAAGTTCTAAGAAGAATGAGTGAGAAGAGAACCAATTTGGATGTGATTCTTTGGTACAAAGCAAATTGGAGTTGACACATCCTTAGGAGGAACTGTCTTCTACACAATGTCATTGAAGGTAACATTTAAGGAAAGAGGAGCTTAGGAAAAAGGAGGATTCAAATATTGGATGACTTGAACGAAAGAAGAAAATTCTGGGAGCTTAAGGAGGCAGAGGATAGGGTGCATTGGTGGTTTAAATTCACTGACAAAAAGAATAGATCTGTTATAAGACAGAACACCTAATAATGATAATAAAATATTTTGTCTCAATTGCTTGGTTCCTTAACAGCCCACCAGAAGTTGAAATTCGAATAGCCCTAATACATTGGCCAAATGTATGGTTTCACCCAACTGTTATCTAAGTATAGGTTTCTTGACTAAACCTTTTTGGTTCGAAACTGAGGCAACACAACAATAAACCTGGTTGTTGAATTCATGGCATGGCTAAAGGAATTCAAACTCGTGTATTAGAAGGATGTTCTTGTGTTTTATTTTTTAGGAATCATCAGAGTATACAGCCTGTATACAAATTTACACAATTACTCTTTAGAGTACCATTTATGATTTAAAAAATAGCTAAATGTGTAACATTGCAAATATTGTTTGAAATTTATGGGTACAATTCTGCACATGGCCACTTTAACAACTAACTTGAAAGAACATGATTGTCTACACACATGCTTGTGATTGGTCATTCCATTCTCTATGGATGGTGCTGACCAGTAACAAAATTAAACAAAATACATGGTGGCTGTTTTAAGCACCTACTCACTGTTACGCGGAGAAAAATAAATACTTCCACTGCACATGTTGTGCCTTTGATTATTTTGCCTAGTGCAGAGGTGTGTATTCTTACTCTAGTTGATAGTACCACCTAATTCAAAAGCAAAGCATTAGGCGACATTTATTGTCTTATGTTTCTGGCATGATTTGTTAAAAGAAATCATTATTTGAAAATCAATTTTACAAATTTGTATACATCCTGTATCAGGTTCACAAAAGAAAATAGGTGAAAGGGACCTATTGTATTTATTCATAGGAGATCTAAAAAATCCTTTCTTTTAGTTCGAGGAACATACAATCCATAGCCTCTTTATTTGATTCAGAACATTCTTAGTTAATTGGTCTACATTACAACAATTTTAATGTCTTAACCATCTTAACAATGTATGCTATTAGGAAATATATTTTAAATTTAATTACCATTTCATAAGCTTTCCTGGATGGTGATCACTTGAGTTTTACTATATCTAAGTTTGTATTCATTCACAGGCCTAGAAATAATAATTTCACATTATTGTTATCCGGATATTGGATTGAAAGCAGGCTATCAAATTCAACTCATCTCGCTTGTACTCTTAAATATATTTTTAATGAATTAACAATGTATTCTTATTTAACATTTTTGTTAAATAGATAGTAAAATGAGAATTATTATGATAGACTACCAATGTTAACTAATGAAACTCTTACTAACACTCAGCAATGTCTATTAGTCTTTATCTAAAGAAGTAAATCATATTTGCTAGCAAAGTTGATTGTTGTTTGAAGCGCAAGAGAAAAAAAAAGTTATAAGAAATAAGAATCTCCTAGCATATACCATACATATTGTTTTGAATTCCATCATAATACAAGTATCTATACATTATGGTCAGTGGTTTTATGATTGTATTTATAGCAACACAAATATTTATATGCTAACCCTACATAGTTTCATTGAAGCAGATATTTTAGCAAAATACAGGATATAGAGAAAGCAAAACCCACTTATCCTTCCTAATATTCCTAGATTCTTCCAAATGACCAAATCTGAACCGATAAATATGTATTAATATGTGTATGTAGTTTTTACAAAATATTGTTTCCCATTCTTTCTACAGGTGTTAAATTTTTCCTTTAAAATTTTACCTTGGTTTTATTAAGTCAAATAGTTTCCAGTTATTTAAAAAAGAATGCAAACTCTCAATCATCTGCATTGACACTGGTCGTCATTTTGAAACTCTCATTACATCATGTGTGTTGTTATCAGTCAGTTTCAAATTCATTTTCTTCATAAAGTATAAACATTGACAACTTAATAGCAGGCAAGTGCAAAGCTATCTGAATATTTTGCTAGTGCTCCCATTTATTAACCATGTATAAACTTCCATATATTATTTTGCAATGTGTCAACTACTATACATTATTTTGCAAGTGAATGTAAATGCATGGTGTTGGTATTTCTGACCAGTAAAAATAGCCGGTTATAGGGTATTTTAAATAGTTTTTGATAATATGAAAGTGAACTCAAATTAGAAAATTAATAAATGTTTAGTATATATAGTCTGATAAATTATGGAAGATAATCATAAAACCCTCCTGCATAACAAAGATGACTAAAACAATAACACTTATTCTATGTAATTAAATGATTTTAAATATTTTTTATTGTAGATTTCTGAAAAATATTTATTTTATACATCTTTACACTCACTAAAGTTACACAGGGTAAGAGGTTTTGCGGTTAGTGGAGTCATGCTTGATGGGTTAAAATATGCTACCAATATCAATATTTGAAAAATCATATGAAAAGATACTCTAATAAAATCACAAAGTCAAAAGGTTCTGGTAATGTTTTGTGATATCCTTTTAAAATGAAATACTAGGTGTAACCTCGATTTTTAGCCTGAAAGATAGCAGAATTACCCTTCAGAGAAAACTGAATGTACACCTGTTCCTAAAACCAGCTCTAATTTTAAGATACGATTTCTAAAATTTCATTCTTTCAACATTTGGACTTTAATTTATAATATTAACTTGTCTATAATTATTGTTTACTACACAAAGTATTACCCTCCATTTTGTTTTTAAGACAATAAGCCAACTAAAAAAGATAATATATATATATATATACACATACACACACTCACAATTTAACTTTTTAATTTATAATATTAACTTGTCTATAACTGTTGTTTACTATACAAAGTATTACCATCCATTTTGTTGCTCTAAGAAAATAAGCCAGCTAAAAGTGTGTATGTGTATATGTATATATATACAGACACATACACACACACACTCACTCACTCACTCACTCACTCACTCACTCACTCACAATTTAACTCACTTATATATTTATTGATGCATCAAGGTGTAATGGAAATTATATTTTCAGATCAAAATGTTGGATTTACTGCCTTCGACATGTCTGGAGAGGGGCGTTATCGAGACCTTTGGGAGCATTACTACAAAGATTGTCAAGGAATAATATTTGTGATTGATAGCAGTGATAGGCTACGATTAGTTGTTGTTAGGGAAGAACTTGATTTACTTCTACAGCATCCAGATATTTCTGGACGCCGTCTACCAATTTTGTTTTTTGCTAATAAAATGGATTTGCGTGATGCATTATCTAGTGTGAAGATTGCTTCTGGACTTGGACTAGAACGTATACTTGATAAACCCTGGCATATTTGTGCTAGTAATGCTGTAACAGGAGAAGGTCTTCAGGAAGGTGTTGAATGGCTCACTCAACAAATTCGAGAATTATTTACTAGATCTGGAAAATAATCCTTGCTAATACAATATTAGGAGTAATCAAATGAAACAAGCCACTTAGGAGGAAATCAGAAATCCCTCCTTTGTTGCCAATATGACTAGCATTAAACATTTACTTTTTCCTTAAAGATTTACACTTTTTTATGTTCTAAGCTCTTGTTTATCTTCTTGATTTTGTCAATTTTTACAGTTGAGAGGTTAAAAAAGCAAGGTCCATGCACAACCTTTGTTGAGTTTTTTTTACCTCATACATGTCTATGTACTTCAAACATATATCCAAGGACAAACACTTGGTAGGGCCTCATTTTAAATAGCGTTCACAGGCAAAGTGCTTCAAGCATACTTTTCTTAATACTAGGTGTTTCACAATTTTGGTAATAGCTCACAATCAAATCATATGCATAAAAGTACATAAGCATGAAATATATAAAACAGATATCAAACTTGATTTAACACAAATCAAAGTAACATAAATTACACAAACTTTATCATATTAATATGTTGCTAACCAGTATAATATACAGGTTTCTTTAACAATTATATTTCATCAAAGCTTATACTTTATTACTTTAGCTCCTACTCTATATCATTGAAGCAACTCTTATCAAAATTATTGGAACCTTGTTTGACATAATTACTGCTGGTAAAGCAGGACGGTGATAAGTGTGTTAATATAGTGTATGTAAAGTAGAGAAAGTATAAAGGTATGTGGAAACTGGGAGAGCTGAGCTTGTAATGTAATTCTCGGTGTTCGCATCGAGTATCCTCATTTAATGAGCACGCTACGAGAATCCTCTGAACTGCTGGCGATCTGAGCACACCATGAGCAAACAGTGTAGTTATCTCAGTTCAGTTCAGAATTTCCAAAGGTACACTATAGCTAGAACATGTCTGATAATGAGGAAGCCATATCTTTAATTTTTTGCAGTACTATGCTAATTAGGTACAATCTACTTAAAAAACAACGAAAGCTTTGAGGATGGTGGTGTACTGAATTGTATAAAAAAAGACGGGCTGCCTCAGAACTACTGGGAGTTATAGCACATTAGCAGACAGTACAAAAACTTCACCAGGAGGTCTCCCACAGACTTTAAGAATTTGCTGAATAAAACAGGACCAAAAATATCCTAAAAGGAAACACATACTATTTTATAAGTAAGTATATTATTTATTGCTAATATTCCAAGTTAGCCGTGACTATGGTTCCTAGCCACAGGAGATTCGTTTATCTCTGTCCTGTAGAAACTCGAACGCTTCATAGACAAACCATCAGCTGCAGTATACTTCTGATGCGCCTGTGAGAATATAAAAATATATATTAATAACTGCAGCCATGTGCAAATATTACTTTCTCACCCACCACTGCTTTAAATATAGATTTATGCCCATCTTTCTTAGTACTGCTTTGACTTCTTTCAAAGCTCACCGATAGAATTATTTTAATAAATGTAATATTTGTACCAATTCTATGTCAATAAATTATATATATTATTTTAATATTAAAATTACTACCCAAACCCTGCACTTTTTAAAATAATTCATATCCTTTAGATACCATATAACAATATTATTTTTAGACAACTCTATTAGTTGTAAAACAGAATCCTCTGACCAGTTCTCCTTGCTTGCGAGCGGGTTTACTAGTTAGCAAACTGTTCTAGACGATGTTCCAACTAGAATGACCAACAAATCCTATTGTGTTCATTAGCAGATTGACACAAATCGCTTGCAAACTGATCGTAGCACTCTCGCAAGACTGTTCAAATCACAAATATGTTACATTACAGACTCGGCTTGCCTAATTTATACACACCTTAAGAGTTTTTTTATGACACAAATTGCTACTACCAAATAAAAAAATATGTACTACTCACATTTGTTTTTCTATGGTGTTACCATGAAAAATAAACTTAACATACAAAAATATTATTTGTACAGACAATAGACACTAAGGGCTCAATCATGACTCCCCAACATAGCTGTAAGCTATTGTTCAATTTGTACATGCATGCTCACATGCATTTTTATGACCAGCAGGGTTGGTTGGCTTGTTGCTAATATGCCCAGTTTTAACTAAGGAGGTTTAAATTAAGTTTAAATATTGATTTGTTATAAGTGGAGTTGTTCTCCCATCTTTCTCCAATCATATGTTCAGGCCTCCCACTTGTCCTACTTTTCCTACTTTTTTTTTGTTGTACACTAGCAAAATCCAATGCAAGAAGTTAATTTGGAAAGTTTTTTTTTGTATGGTTGCCAAATTATTACTCGTCTTTAAAATAAGTCATTCTTTTCTCTTCACCCATTCCATTATTTTTACAAGCAAGGTGGGTGCTTGGCTTCATAGATGGGTTGCGAACCCTTCGAACCCTTGAGTACCATTAGTAAAGCATTTATTTATATATTTTTAATAATGGCTTTGCTAATGATACATTATACTTTACTACACTATACTAATAACTTTTATTTGTTGCGAGGGGAAAATCAATGGGATAATTTGTTCCAGAAATGCCCCATTAAACACATTTTAGTGAAGAGTGGATGCTTCGATTGGACAGCAATAACCATGCTATGAACTTGTGATGTAGTAAGGGGAGAAATGAAACCAAAATTTTTTGCTAATTGTTTAATGTGAACTTCTCATGTGTGAATTGGGGGAAAGACCACCGTGTAAAAAACAGTGCCACAAAAAAAAATATATTCCAAAGCAAATGTAGCATATTCCACAAGTCAGAGTAAACCTTTTGTAGGTAAAGGGGGAGTTTTAGGGACATCATCTACGAATGCAGATAATGTTGTAGTTAATGATCCCGCCAAAGCTGAAATTCTACATGCTTTTAAAGTGGTTGATTTTTCTTTTGCATCATTTGAGGGTTTGAAGACTCTTTTTGTAATAATTTTTGGAGGAGTTGCTAAAAACTTTTGTATGGACAGAACAAAAGTGTCATATTTAGTATCTCATTGTCTTGGACCATTCATTGTACAGGAATTGACATCATTCATCCTCTTCTAGTGTAAACTTTACTTTATGTGTGGATGAAACAACAACAGCCCAAGTGAAAAAGCAGTTGGATATGTATATCCGATTTTGGGGTCTTGATGTTTCTCAGCTATTTGTCTTCAGTATTTTTAGGCCTTGCAATGGCTAAAACAATGTTTACAGAGATCTGCAAACAACTTGAAATGGAGGGGCTTCATTTGTCCAAAATAGTCATGCTAGCAATGGGTGGTCCAAATGTAAACAAATCCCTTTGGAAAAAGATGGACAATGCTTTAAAATCGTCCGGTTCCCCTGGTCTTATTGGCATTGGGTCTTTTAACTTGCATATTATGCATAATGCTTTTGGAAGTGGTCTCAAAGAAGCACCCTTTAAAAGATTATGCTCACAATGTATATAAGTGGCTCAAACAATGTTCTGACAGGAGACAGGATTTTAAAAATTCTCAAGGATTGTATGTATCAGAGAACTACTTTTTGCAGTTTATAAGCTCTAAATGGCTTACTCTTGCTCCAGTAATGGAGATACTCATTGAACAACATAAAGCTTTACTACATTGATTTTTAAAGTTCATGCTAAAAGTTAACAATTCTGTTTGTGTAAATCTTGATATAACAGCATTATTAGTGTGCTAAAGAACAAGTTGCTCCTGCCCCTGATGAAGTTTTTGGTTCATATTAGTGAGCTGTTTTCTAATTTTCTTTGCACTTTTCAAAATGAACAGCCACTTGTTCATATTTTGTATGATGAACTTTGTGAACTTCTAAAGAAGTTGTTGAGAAAATTTGTGAAACCGGATATTGTGAAGGTGTTCTCAGGTAATCTCTCAGCAGTAAATTTCATCAGTGAAAAACTATTGCCTTTGTACAAAATGGAAGTAGGAACCGAAGCAAAACATACTTTGACTTTGTCTCAAATAACTGACAGGGCTAAGCTTGAGCACAGCTCAACAGTCTTTTGTTTTTATAAGAAAGTAACAACTAAGCTTTTTACAACAATGCTGATAAAAAATAGGATCCCCAAAAACCTATAGTGTCTTCATGGTTTGATGCACATTGAGGATGATAGCTACAACTCTTTTAATGACATCCTCTGGATGACAGTGACAGGGACAAAGTTCTAGATGAGTGGAGGTCAAACCAGGTGGATGATGAAATTACAGAACGTTGGTTTATTAAAGAAAAAAAGGGCGGTGCAACTAACTACCACGTAATTGAATGTTCAAGATCAAATCTCTAGAGTGTAAGTGCAGGTACCTTCTTCTGGCAAAATATATATATTTTTTTTATTTGATACTAGCACATGGTAATTCAAATATAGACAGAGGTTTTTCTTTGAACGACATAGTGGTGACATTTGAAAGAAATGCTTTGGCAGAAAATACTATCAAAGGCATAAGAACAGTAAAAGATGAAGAGTTCAAGGAAAAATTGAAAACACACCTATCACCAAAAATATGTTAGAGGCAGCAAGGAATTCTAATGGAAAATATAAAACAGCCTTGGAAAAGCAAAGACTTTAATATAAGAAAGAAAAAAAAAAGTTTCATATATATCTAAATCAGAATAAGAACAAAGTCTTTCTAGCAAAGACACATTCAAAGAAAAGACTGCTGCACAAAAGCTATTGGAAGATGGGAAGAAAAAGTTTCATACAGCACCGAAAAGAATTTTTTTTAGTGAAGCATATATAGCATCTGATATGATTGAAATCTCTACCAAAAGACTGAAAACAATTGAAAAAAAAGGAAAAATCTTAACCATTAGGATTGACTATGGTTCATTTGTAGCTTCTTTTTATGATCCTATTAAAATATTTCTTGTCATCAAGCTTTTTGAGACGATTTCCTTTATAGTAAATGTTATTGTCTTATATTTTATTAAGTGTCAACTAGACCTACTGCTAAAAAATATATTATTGTACTGGTAAACATTGCATGTGGGCGGTCTCTGTGTAGCTTTAAGTAAAATATATTACAATAGTAATTTGATTTATCACCATAGCAAATGTCCTACTTTTTTTAATCGAGCTAGTGGGAGCCCTGAATGTTGCTATATTTACTTGAATCTCTCACATCCTGTGTCCTTTAGTATAAATTGTGACTAACCTAAATAGGGAGCCAGTCTAAAAATAGATACACACTGGGGTTTCAAATTTTAAATAAATTAGTGCTTAGTGCATTTTATATTCATAAGGTACATTTAGGACCCAAACATTTATAAAACTCTAAAAATGAATAGCAGTTGCCTAATTATTTTGGAGCTAGAAAAATGCTTGCTAAGAAAAAAAAAAATCTAGTAAAATGAATGAAACTCACTCACATTAGTAATCATTATATATCCAGACAGTCCTTTAATCTCACCTATATAATATCACAAATATTGACGATTTTAAGGTGTATCAACATAGTGTTATTAATGCCGAATTTTCTATGTAAAGAAATAGTATACAGCCAATGTAATGGCCATTTCTGCTTATGTATGTATCCCACCTATCTTAAACAAAATCCAAGATGTTTGAATTAGAAAATAAAAGGCTACAGTCTAGCCAGTATTTTTATCTCCCATTATCTTTCTAACACCAAGCATATCACAAAACCCCTTGTTACACAACTAACTGTTTTTTTAACTGTAATTTCTACTTTTGAAAATAAATTAGTGTTGCTAGTGTTTTTGGCTTATGTATGAATCACTAAAGATCCAAACCAGCACAAATGGTGACAATACATTTAATTTGTCTCTTATTTTATTTGAAAAAAAAAAAAAAAAAAATTGATC
>CABFVX010001473.1:15326-102713 GCA_902151425.1 Timema shepardi | reverse complement strand
AAAAAAAAAAAAAAAAATTAATGCAGCATATTTATAAAATAAAAACTTGTTAAACAGCAGGAAGATAAATAGATCATTTCTTCACTTCAAAATGTATTGTCAAATCATGATTGTAGTAAGATTTTATACATAATTGTCTACTCACCAAGTTATTTGTGAAACTGGAACCAAATCATTATTAATTGACTTGAGTAGTATGTCTATATTGAGCTTGAATTAAATAAGAGCGGTTTAAAAAAAAAAAAATGTTTTAGATACCTGTAAAAAAGATAATGATGCAGGAATCACACTGGGAATTTTGGCTTAGTTCAACAATGTTTTCTCCCAAATTAGGTTCATAGCTAACAAATACATGTTCGTCAAAACTACTCTTTTTACCTTTTATACAAGCGAACAAAGTAAAAAGTATTTCAAACAAATTGACAAATTTGTTTTTGGAATCTACTAAAATAAAATATTAAATCATGGATCTTTAATGTACACTACATTAAACCTGAAAGATCGCAGCCATACCTTGTCAGCTTACACTATAACACTATCATATAAGAAGTGCTAGGATTTATATGTAAATATATATTCTATTCCTCATCATTTAGATGCTCAGAAAATATAAATGTAAACAAATTACCATATTATGGTTATATATAATTTTACATATTTTGTGATTTTCTACCGTATTTGTGTTTTCTAAATATTGGTTAGATATTGCAGCTGAAAGGAATGAACTAATGAAAAGGGAAATATTTCAGCTCAGTAAGTAATTTTTTTTTTCTGCTAGGTAAATGTCCCCTCCCGTACACTAAATTATGTTCACAATGAGTCTTGGGATGGATTCTAAACAGATAAGGAATGCTGGTCCCCCACCCCCAGCACACCTCTTTACTCAGATTAACGGCCTATATCCTTGTCCTGTAATGTTTAGAAGAAATTTATTTTAGTTTCATATGAGCAGTTGAAAGTTAAAGTCTAACAGTAAGCTACCACCAGAGTTGTTTTTTTCTTTTCACTATGGCAACAGTCATGTCTTTGATGGCTACAAAATAAAAATCATGGTTTGCAATCCACCACTCCTTCACAGTCGACAGTAAAGTTGTAATGTGTCATGGTTGCTACAGAAAAAAATGCAATATGTATAGACCGCACTTCATACAAAAAATAAATGACTAAGTTCTTTTAACACAGATGCAGGATCCTTCCAGTTAAAGAAACGACTGTAAGGACTTGTGTAGTGCAATGGTCGCTGTGAACATTCCATGGTTTAAACTCCCATGTGCCTAAATTTCAATCCTTGGATTGGTGAATGTGGTTGGAATGATATATATCTAAAAAATTTGTAAGGTTTTGCGCTACTAGCCCACAGGTAGAACGAGCGCATTTAGTACCTACTGGTTACACACATTATATAATTGAAAAGAACATAGATTGAAAAACATATAGATTTATTGATAGAAAAAACAATAGTTAAGATAGTAATGGTTTACAATAATGTAGTCGAAACGAGTAAGGATTATGATCCAATCAGATAGCCTTGGGAAAGGAGACTGTGGCTACTAGGGCTGCGTAGTCGCCAGGCCACAGGTAGAAGTAAATTCTATAAAGTAGAACAATTCAATAATTACTAACACAAAAATATATGACAAGGTATACATATAACTTTTAAACCAGGCTGTGCTTGATGGGGCCTTCAAAATATTATCCATTAAACACTTAGGATAACTAGCTGTTAATAACAGCAGTTGATGGCTAAGAAACAAGTGTCATCAAAAGTACTATGGCTGGTCACATTCCCCTTTGGTACTGCCAGGGCATTCAATAGTACATAAAATTCTAAAGGCATGAGCCTTAAGAACACAAAAAATAGAAATCGATTGAAAGGTAAGAGTGAAAGGATATTATTTGCGCGGACCCCAATATGACTCTAGTGCAATTCCCTGGGTTGCGCACCGAAACTAATACTGCACATGAAGCGTGATTACCTGACCAACCTATAACACTGGTATTTATCAACTGAATTGTAATAAGGTAAACAAAACAGACAACCTGGGGGTAGCCATCCATAAACTGAACTGATGCTCACGCCGTACAAGGCGTCATGACAAATTCTGATTTAAATATATATATATTAAAGGAACTAGTGGAATATTATAAGTCCCTAATCAAGACATAACTTTTCTACGCCGAAGGCATATATATATCTCAACAAAGACTACAGTACTGAATTACAATATTTGAAAAACATCTGTTAAAGGGACTCGTCCCGCATTCTAAAGGACACAACATTTAGTACAAATAAATTAAAGCTTGAGTTAGCAAGTCAACAGGACTTGAAAATGATTAACGGTCAATTAGACCTACTATCAAATTGAAAATTGTCTCCGACAATATAAAAAACTAAAGGGCTGCAATCAGATATAACTCATCTTTATAAAAAAATTTATCTAAGTCATAAGGACTCGTCGATTACTGTAGAATACTTAAAACATTGAAGTCTGTGGTTCCATCCATAACTGCGGTGAATCCCACGGCCTTGACTTCATAGGCGATTATTGAAAACTGTCATCCCGTCTAAGGTGGCGGTGTATCCGACGCCTCCATCTTCATAGTCGTCGTGACGAACTTGGAGTCCTTCTTTCAATGCATGAGATACAGTAAATGGCTATATGGTGTGCTGGGACGCGGCCCCTTATATAGTACTCAACCTGATACGAATGGAAGAAAGCAGAAAGGATGATAACCATAAGAACATAGAAAAAGGAACTACGGAGGAGGGCGGGCAGGAAGAGAGAATTAACAAGAAAAATTCACTTACGGAGGAGAGGTAGGAAGAATCTTCCTTGGTTTACCACCAGGGTTGTTGACGAGGAGATCTTTGCATCGATAGTCACACTGCACATCTTCACTTTAACAGATCTAGTTAAGATAGCACGTGGAGCGGCCATCATTAAATAGCTTTATTGAGCTTCATATGTGGGAGAAAGGAATCAGCAGACATCCTGGAGATGTGAGTACTCACCAAGGCATATTATATGGAAATATATCTGTTTTAATTATGTTATTCAGGATCCATTATTATTTTAATAAGATTTGGTGATATAGATGTAGTTTACTATTTTTTTTATGTTAACCGCATGGCAAGCATAAGTAAATATTTTTGACATTATCCAATGAGAAAAGCAATGCGTTAAAGTATTTTTATTCATAACTATGTTAATATTAATTCTCTTCTTTGATATCTACTCCTGTATTTAACAAAAGCCAGTATTTTTTACCAACCACGTGTTTGAATGTTTGAAGGTAGGGAGAAACGTAAATTTATTAGACTGCATTTTTATAGTAGACTCAATTAAATATGCGAATATAGTTTATTTCTTGCATAAATTAATGAATTATAGAATTTTTTAATTGTAGATGTCCAATCTAAGTGATTGACATGCTACAAATGTATGTGGAAAAACTTATGTGGACAGAGTCAGAGGTAGGCCAAGTAAGACATGGCTAAATGTTTTAGATGAATATGTGTAAAAGATAAACATTAAGAGTTTTAAGAAAAAAAAAGAGCATGTATGAGACTGTGTATGGATGTTGTTGAAGGGAAGGAAGTATGCAAGGATAGGGCAGTGCGGAGAAAGTCGGTGAGGATGGATTAAGTACAAAATTGTTTTTTGAGCTATATTCATAGTTTTTTGTGTACTCCGTAAGGGAATGCCCAGATTAGGTATGTATGTCTTGGAAAATTACTGTGAGCGACAAATTCCTGATCATTCAACACCCAGAAAGAATTATCTGAAAATCTGCTATGAAGTAACTATGGAAAACATAATAAGTTACAAAGGATATGCCCATATGGGCTGCTGTAGAAGAAACCATGGACGTGAATGGTCGCTTTGTCGTGAACCTTGTAATAAGGGAGCTAGATACTGAGGAACCTTCCAAACCATATTTGATTTACTGCAAAGTGCTGGACCATATGAGTTCCACTGTTGTAAGAGTCGTGAATGATGGATTGAAAGTGTTGTGGCTTAAGGGAGTTCACAAGGAGAAGATCCAGGTGTTTTATTCAGATGCTGCAGCGTACATGCTGAAAGTTGCAAGCACATTGAAATTGTTATATCCTGATATGATCCATTTTACATTCTTGGCTCATGGACTACAAAGTCTTGTGGAAGACATTACTGCCCCGAAGAGAATAAATTAATTTTTGTGACAAAAAAGAGTTTGTGAAAGCCCCCTCCCCAAGTCTAAACTTACAAACAGCGCTTGTCAGCTATGTTCACCCTTAAGTGTGTGACATCTTAGCATGATTATCAGGAACTATTTATTCATTGATCCGAAAGTAGCATGTTCAACTGAAAACATTAGGATCCACTTGAGTGACTTCCGGAGAGTATCAAAAAACTGAAAACTCCTGGACTTCCATTACAAGAATATATCGGTATCATGGAAAACGTAATAGAAAAGTGAAATGCTGTGCGACACAAAACTAGTTAGAGTGTTTCTACTAAGTTGCAGGCAGTGTTGAAAAGAAACCCAGGATATTCAATGTTAGTGAGTGCCATGAACTTAAAGGAAATGAAGTAGATCCCTCTGAGGACATTACTCCAGAGAAAATTCCTCTGTTAAAATACACCCCAGAGACATGTGATTTATAAAGGACATTGCCTACCTACAAGAATAATTAATTATTATTCTCACCGACAAGCGGCAGTAATTGTCTCCAGAAAACATTGAAATGTATATGATTGTGTAATATACAGCAAAGTACAAGTAATCCATCAATGTCTGTGCCAATCTCATTGTAAACAATAGAACTTGCCTGCTTGATAAAATATTTATTTTATATATTACTTTTTTTATATACCTCCATATTTAGCTTTATTTTACTACATATATATATATATATATATATATTACTCGGGGCTGGGCGACCACCATCGCTGCCTCTGGCGGCCGTGAATCTGCCCCAAGTTATATATATATATATATATATATATATATATATATATATATATGGTACTACACATAAAAAAAAACCAGCTCTACTTAAAAGCTACACTATAGTGGAATAATTTAAGGTAACCTTACTACCTTACAGGGCAGGTGAAGAGTACACTCTGTTACCCTGAAAGGTATCAGTCTTCCCTTGATAGATTATACTATGGTCCTATCATATGAGCTACATCATAGTGAAAATATTCAAGGTAAGATAGCTACTTTTCAGGCCAAGCGGAATATACAAAAAGAATAACTACCCAAACCATAGTTTTGATTTATTTTGTGCATGAAGAAACACATCAGATTATATTTTAATAATTTGTTCCACTTATCGTAGAATATTAGATTCTGCATTTGATTGGATTTTAAAGAACTCAATATGCCTGGCAAAGATCTAACTTGCTATATGAAACTACGGGTAAGGTATATTTCAAATGTTGAGAGTGAAAATATTTACTATCTTAAAAATTCTGAGAAGCTCTTTAATTGCAATCTTAAATTAAATAAATGGTACCACAGTGCTGAAGGTTGGAACGGGTGTTCTCGGGGGTAGGCTGGAACACTGGACGATATCCCGGTGGGACAGTTTAGTTTGGTCTGCCACATTTACAGGGTGTCTACTGAGTTAGAGAAACAAAAATTAGTGACTTTTTGGTGACCTTTTTTGTCCACAAAATTCCTTCGGTAAATGGTCGAGCATTATATAATGCACATATAGGCATAATACCCTCACACACAACATTAAACTTTAACTAGATGGCGAACGTTAACCCTGTCCTTGTTATCACGATAAAAACAATCCGTAAAATTGCAGCTAGCACATGGCATCAAAGCGACTTTCGATGTGTTCGTGTTTTTACGATGCTCGTGAAATTCAAACAAATATTTTCGTGACTTTATGACCAAACTTATTGAAAGCTTGTGAGTTTTTTTTCCAATTGGTGACTTTTTTCACTTTCGTGACCCAGTAGACACCTTGAATTATTTTAGACTATAGTAATACTTTTCATTCAATTCTCAATGAATGTTTTTGATTAATTTCCTGACAAGTTCCGCTGAGATAGTCCAGGTTTGCCACACTAAAAAGGCGAATAAAAAAACTCCAACCTTCATATTAACTACTAAAAAGATTTACAAAATAAAACTTTTATATTAGGTTTATATAAATCTAATATTGAAATTATAAAGGTGTTATTGTTTTTAAGTTTCCTTTAAGGATGATTGCAATTTAAATTTTCTTAAGCCTATTTGGCAAACACCATTCTGGAAATTAATATTCTGGGTCTGAAGGAGACCTTGCGGTCTAGGGGTAAGGTGTCAGACCTGTGTGTTAGCAGTCCAGGGTTCAAATTCCCATCCGGGAATAGATTTATCTGATTACCAAACCCTTTCTTCACCTCTGGCAAAGTGTGTTATTTCACACTTTGTGAATGTGTTGAATGCCAGGCCCTCACCATGGTTCGGAACCCACGTTGAACTGTAGGTCCCCTCTGCTTTCCACCATCATAATTCTCACGTATCATCCTACTATCTGGGGATATTTATCCTTACCTACCTGTCCTGATACCTAGTATGTAACTCAGGACCTATTTCTACTTACAATACTAGAGTATGGAAAGTAACATTTAAACTAGTTGTCCTAAATTCCTACTTTATAATTTTCTATCCTACTAGTTGGTCCGCCCCGGGTATTTTATGCACCCGCCGTCCTCTGGATCTAACAGTCCCTAGATCGGCAAAAGCCCCAGTGGGGGCGAGCATCACCCTATCCACCACCTGGGGAGGCGCCCTATTGAAGATTTCGCTCCACTTCCTATTGAAACCACCACCTATATGGACCTAATACTAATTCAACCTAACAATAATAGTAATAAAAGTAATAATTAAAACTAACTTAACCGAAATACATAACATTCTTCTTATGTGGCTGCAGGTTACATCTTTCATAATGACAGCAGTCATCAGACAGACCAGATGCCCGACAGCTCCAGCCCAGCAACACACTTGTTTCCAAGTGGGCTGGACTCTTTGAGTGAGGGGTTGATTCTTCCATCTCAGAAGCTGTTAATTTTTGTGACTTCCTTCCTAGCTGGTATTCTGGCGTGCTCTGGTTCATCAGCAGTTTACACTACTGAAATCTAGAAAGCGCCTTCCCTCACCCAGGTTCTGGTTAACCAGGGATTTCCCATCGCGCTCTACCCTTCCAGCGGACATCTAAATTTGGTATACTCTAGGTCGGGCTGTGCCAGTTCGGTAGTACATCGTCAGAGTCTGATGTCACATCCCTACTTTCAGTAGTGTCACTATCACCCTCAGTTATGTAATTTTCTTCAATGTGAAATCTAATCTGTCTCCTAGTCTTAATTTCTGTCACGTATCTGTCTCATTCTCTTTAAGATGCATCATCCACTATTGTGTCCAAGAGTCCCCATCGATGCATGTATCGCAATATGTGATGTATTGTACTAGCTTGCAGCGAACCCTGCAGATACCCTCCTATCTTCTATCGTTTTAACACATTCTAATACCACATGCTCTGGTGTGGACTCCCTTCCACAATTGCGTGGTCTAAGACTCTGTTACTCTTCTTACAAAGAGAGCGGCCTTATACGGACCATGGCCTGTGATAAAGTGTACTAATCCAGTAGAGGGCTGCAGGAATTCCATTTTCACTCTTTCCCCAACACTAGGAAAGAGCTTGTATGTCCTTCTACCTGTTGTATTATTTGTCCAGTCTTCTTGCTATTCTTCTTAAAGATAGTTCTTTACCTTCTGCCTAGTTGTTACCCCCTCACGTGTTAACTCTGGTACCTTCCCATCGCGGGATAATGGAATTCGCCTTTATGGTATCCCCACATTATAAATGCATTCCTCCATATGCCAAGAAAGCAGAGGTAAGATAAAGGTCGAATGGCCAGATCTAGAGCATTAGCCCCACCCCACCCATTATTCTGAGTCTTAAGTGCCATTTTCAATGATTCATTGAACATGAATACAATATGAACATCAGAACCCTCATTTCATTAGTCTGAATCATAATTTAACACTTTCAACATAAGTATAAAGGAGGTATACTTTTGTTAATTTTTAATGATCATTATAAAAATAAAAAAAGAGAGAACAAAATGAACAGTGAGAACATGTACAAGAATTACCGATTTTTTTTTTATGGAAAGATGTATTTAAATTCAATGTTACTTTGTGACTACTTGCAACCTTGTATTGGATTTAATCCTCAATTGTCTTCCAGTTTCGACTCATATTGACGTATGGACAGACCAGACAGCCTTTGAGATAAAATTGGTATGTTGACACTCTTTATTTAATATATTTTATACCTTGTGCGATGATGGCACACATATTTCACAAACCACAGCTCACATTAATTTTACACAGTACCGCCGGTCCCACACTATTCGCGAATGTTCATGTATCGAGTGACTGTCTGAGTAGTGTGGGAGGTACACGAATGGTGAACATCAAATGTTCAGTCAAATATTCGTCACTCAAGGGATTTTGCCTTGGGAGTGATATCTTGATACGAATCAAAGGAAGCGAATGTTTGTCACTGGAGTCTCGGTGAACATTCAAAATGCTCCCACACTACACTTCTGTCATTTGTCGTCAAGTTGCACACACACTGGGCACTGTACTAGTTCTATCATTCTGTGACTATTTTATTATTTTCAGGTTCATTCACTTAATGCTTAGCTATTATTTATACAATACAGTATGTTGTAGTGTACCATGTAATGTAACATTAAATAATAGTTTTATTTAATAATCTGGTAATTGTTTTGCTAAGACCAAATAACGATGCTTTGGTCCTTACCTTGTTCTACTCTTGTTGAGAAATACTATCCACCCCATCCTTTTTCTTCTGGGTATTCTGTGCTTACTACACTGCAATAACAATACACACTATTGTAGAACTGCAGCAGCAACAGAAGTGATGTAATCACTTGCGTGGCCCAGTGTTCATTGGCAGCATCTACTGCCGAAGTGAATATTTGTTCAAATATTTGAGGTAGACATTAACGAGAAGTGTGTGAGGTCCATAGAAGGGGAATATGCGTGTAGGTCTTATGATGACAGCATTGAGTGGCGAATTTAGGCGAACATTTGTCTGCATTCACGAATAGTGTGGGACCAGCTTAAACTATGATAGTATTTAAAGTTGAAACAAGCTTTAATTTATGGCTAAAGTGAGAAGAGTGACTCCCTTTCATCCCTGTATCTATAAATGTTTATTAAGGGCCATTGAAAAAACTTCCAATCTCCTGGGTGTATTTGTGAGTTTGGAAGAGCAACAGTCTTAGAAAGTGGCATACGATTGTATAGAGGGGTAGAATTGAAACTTGGAAACCTGCTCTGTAAAATAATTATGCCAAGTAATTTTAGTGTGATAACAACAATAATGTGAGAAACTGTTTTTGCTAATTTTTAAAATATATCATGATTTAGAAAAAATTGTCATTGATATGCTAGTGAGTACCCCTAATATTGCTGTACAACAAACTAAACACTAAACATATAGTTAATGAAAAAGTAATAAAAACATAATAGAATATGTAGTCAATAATAAAAATTTATACTTTCTTAGAAAATCTGGAGGTTTGAATTTTGAAATAGATTAGTTTTCTTAATATTATAAAATAAATGTAGAAATCACAATAATATTAGAGCTATCATAGTCGACAATTAAATTGGAGCCCATGGGAATAAAGTTTATGTGAAGCATGCTATCAAGAAGAGAAACTGGATTAGGAAGGGATCCTAGCTATAGTGGGGGTACAGGGAGTGCATGAGATGGTATAGATATGTAATGAGGATAGAAATGCAAAGGATCCCAAAGAGAAGAGAATGTGGAAATGAAGTATGTAGGAAAAAGACCGTAAGGGAGAGAAGAATGAGGAAGGAAAGAAGAAGATGGAGGCACCTTACTAAACTCACCCGGCCACAGGCTGGAAGTAGATGATGACAATAGAATGTTTCAAGCATTTACTATATATTTACATGAAATATTCTTTGTTGAATATGAAAAGCAAAGAACTTTTAGAACATTGGATTGATTTTAATTACCAAACTATGCTAGGTTCAATTACTTGTATGCTGTTTATGTTTCTTGTGAAATGTTAAGTATACTTAGTTTAGCCTGAAAGGTAGCAAGCTCCTAGTACTTAGGCATCATAATAGGACCTTAATTATATTAAAAATATTTTTACGAAGACAGGTGGTGTCAGTAATGTTTTCCCAACAATTAAAACATTACAAAGGCACTCAAATACAATAACCTTGACATGATGACTTCCTGTTAAGCTAAATCAATGGTTACTCTTTTATATGTAATAAATCTCCAATAGAGTTGACAATGTCTTGTCATGGCAATGCAACTTCAATCGAAGATATTTCAAAACGGACGTAAAAAATTAATGTGTTTACCGGTCCACAGTAGTTTTACTTCTCTACTGTATTAATGTGATATTTTATATTAATTTTAACATTTTGTCAAGTTACTGAATAATTTATAAGTGAAACTGCCGATATCGCCTAAATTAAATAGCCTATACTTACCAATGCATTTTAAAACTCAATTTCTACTTATGTCAAGAGAAATCTCGAAAATGACAAGCCTAAAAAACTTTAGATCTCAATCCCAAGCTTATAGACAAGCTCAGCTTGAAGCTCTAAATCTGAGTACTCACAGAAACCTAAAAATCACATTACTTGATACATCAATATGTGAAAGTAAATCTGTTAGATTTTCTAGCTGTCTAAGCATTTATGAATATTGGACTGTAACTTTTAATTATTATTATTATTATTAGCACCGCGTCTTACTACCCGTTCGGGTTATACGCACTTACGCTAATGTGTAATGGTAGGGTGTCAGATAAATCTGTGCCGGGACCGGGGATTGAACCCCGGCCGCCAGCACAGAAATCTGACACCTTACCCCTAGACCGCCAGGTCACCCGTAACTTTTAAAGTAGAGTCATATTTTTAGAATTTGTATTTGTTGAAAATTAGGATCTATTATCACTTTTACATAAGAATCAAGCTTTTGGAACACCTGCAGTTGATAAATGACTCCTCACTCTTTTGTGTTGTTGCATTCTGTATGTCATTCATTGGTGGATGAGGAAAAATAGAGTTTGTTTTGGGTTTGAGACACTTCTAGAATTAGGGGTTCACACAAACAAACCCACAAATAACTGTGTGGATTCAGTGGACTTGATCATTGCTCAATTTTTTTTTTAAAAAAAAGCATACATTATATTCATAATTTGTTCTGAATTCTTAAGGAAATAAGATGTTTCACTAAATTTTACATCCATTACTCTTTCCAGCCCATGGCCTGGGTCAGTATATTTTTTCTTATACAAGTCATATATTTTACACTACCAGCTCGCTAGGCCCGTCGTAGCTTCATATGCCTTATAATCTAACTTAAGACTAGGACAGACACAACATCCAGTCCCCGAGCAATAATTCATCACTGTGAAAGGGTAAACCCATGTTTCATCAATGATAAATCTTCGGCCATGCTGGGAATCGAACCCGGGACCCTTAGCTCAGTAGACAGACACACTAACGACTGAGCAAAGAAAGGTGTCATATTGATTTACTAGATACAAATTGTTAAAGTGCAGAGAAGTGTGTTTATATGGAAATTATTACCTGTAAAGGTCAATGTGTTTTTTGGGAAGATTAATAATATAAAATTATTCTTTGGCACCATAACTCAGGGCAGTAAGGAAAGAAGATTGAAATATTATTAAAAAAATTAAGATAATTGGATTTAGGTGTGAGATAAAAACTAATTTTGTATTTTCAATGTACCTACTTTATACTCGACTAAGGATTAAGAACCTTGGTAAATATTTAATTTTGGGAGTGTGTTAGCAAGATTTTATTTATTCATGAAAGGTATTTGGGAACAATTATAGAAATATTTGCATGTTAATTGCCTAATACATACCATAATTATTTAAAAGTATTACACGAAATATATTTTACATACATTTTTGATGTAATATGATTAGTAGTTTTCATTATAATATAAATAGCTATAATGTTTGAAACTATTATTATTGTCTAACCACTTTCAATGAAATTCACAGGTCCTAATTTATTTATTTTTACATTAAATGTTTTAAAATATATTTGTAAAAACGTTATTTGGACTTTCTCTTGAATTATTTAGATAACAAAGGTAGCAAATACTATAAATAACCTATATCTACCCTTAAGGGGAGATCAGTATTTTAATGGCCGTTGAAGTGTGGTTAAAATCTTAAAATAGACGTGATTAAATATAGTATATTCACTTTTATTACCTTTAAAAAAATAACACAAACAAATTAGGTTAGTAATTATATTGTATATTTATACTAAAATTTAATAAAAACATCACATTTCTTAAAAACCAGTCAATTAAAAACTAAAGTTTTCTTCTCTTAGCACACACCTACAACAATTAATTATTTTTTTGTTCTATATATTGCTACAGCTAGTTTTAATACAGTAACACATTTATAAGCATATTCACAAACTCTTGAGATATATGCCTTTAATCATCTTTATAAAAAAGGTAATAATAGGTGTATATGATTTTTGCAGAAAGTTGCAAATTCAATTATTTAAAAAATTATATTTTTCTTATTAACAGTAAAATCAATTAAAGTAGTTATGCATCATAACTCCCTACAGGCTTGATTTCTTCATTTTTCTGCCACCTTTTATATATTATTTTCCTTAGATTAAAAATTTTGAAGCTTTGCATAAGCTTAAGGTAAATATATATTAATTTATAATTCAAGATTATTTCATCAAATTTTAAATGTACATAATTTAAACATGAAATTAATCAAATCCTCAAGATTGAATGATAATAAAAAATATATTTTTTGATGCTGAAAACACTGATCTCCCCTCAATTATTATTATAAATAAATTTGTTAAACTGGATTGGTAAAATTGTATTATTTCATTTATCTTTAAATGTTTTCCTTTCAACATAATTAAGAATTAACTATTTTGCACAAAAAAAAAGATGATCGTCAAATAAATTACTCAACTAAACTTCACATCCTGAATTATCGATAAAAAATTCATAACAGGCATATTAAATGTCTTATTTATAAATCTGAACTATAAGAGGCATATAAACCTATGAAACTGTTAAACAATGTATATTTTTTAGGTTACAGACCAAGATTGGTTGGTTAAATTTGAGCTCGCCCAAATTTAATTTGAAAGCTGGAATTATTTTAAACACTTAGAGTATTGGATCTTATAGAATAATCAATTTATTTTTATTCAAAGAGAGTTTGTTTGGAGTGGATTTCACTGTATAGTTAATATTAATCCTAAGAGTCGAAGCAAAACTTTAATTAGTATTTATATAAATATTATGTTTATTTAACACAAAAATAATAGTTAAAAAAATATTATTAAAATTATTTCTAGTTGCATTGAAAGTTTTATAAAACAACAATAATGTAATATTAAAGTAAAATAAACATTCCAGATTCACAATAATCAAGGAATTCCTTAAAAAAAAAGAAGTATAATATACATCTTAATTGAAATACTATACATTCCTCTAACTAAACTAAGATAAAGCCTACTTTATTCTTAAACATATTTACATAAAATGTAAAGACAAAAATGCAATTTTTCTATATGTAAGATTAATCAAATAATACTTGAAAGTCAAATAAAGTGGAATGATGGTCATCCTCCTGACTAACTGGCGTCAAAAAAGAAAACTATATGTTTAATAATCCAGATAATCAAATGTTTTAAGTATGTAGGCCGCAAAAGATAAAGTGTGTGTTAGCGAACACCCTATTATGAATAGAAAATTAATAAAAACTAAGAACCACCACTCTGGCCGAAAAAAAAGCAATCAAAGAAAACAAAAAACATATCTAAGTGTTTGCACTGTTATGGCCATTATTGAAGATGAGATCGTTATAACAATTAACATAACACTACTAGTTCTGGTGGAGTACAATAGCAAGACACAAAAACTACTGTTAGATACTATTTAGTCGAGCACACCCTACTCCTACAAACCGATTCATCCTGAACCGCACTAAACATTGCCATTATAAATTTTTTCTCAACCTAATCCATATAACCAATAATCACAAGATTAGTTATTTTTTGTATTTTACTAAGTTACATAATTTCCCTTGATTTAAGAGTATACAATGCCACTAACTATGTTTTATAAGCACAACCTAAAACAAATAAAAAATACGTACTAAATATCATACAATAATTTCAATTTACTTTTAAATCAAAATATAAGGGAAAATCACTAAAAATGAGTGTGTGTACTTAACCCATTAATTAAAGGCACCTTTGTTGTGATGTGAACTCCAAAGCAATGTGACTATATATACATTTATAACTTTCAAGTCAAAGTTATGTAAGTACTATAATTAACTTTGAATAAATAAGAAAAAAAATTATTAACATATATTACAACCAAAAGTAAATCTCATAACATGTATATCTTTTAGTCAAAACGACAAAAAAAAAGTTTTTAAATTGGTGGCACTGCTGGATGAAGTTTTTTCTTTTCATCATTGTCAAGTCGTGCTTGATCGATACTCGATGCAGATGGCAAACCACATGGCAATTCTAAGAGGTCCATTTCAAACTGCATTATATTTTCTGCTTCCCCTGAAAAATTCACTATATTTCACCAAATAGAACAGTAATAAAGTTAAAAGAAAAATTACTAAATTCTTGTGAAACCTAATTAATAAGTGTTTATTAGAAGCACAAAAGAGGACAAAATAAAAAGATAATTTATATTTTATACATATAAAAATTAAATTATTTATATATGTTTTTATACATACTTAGTTACACAAAACTAAATGTTACCGAAGTTAATCAAACTTAGCCTTGAGTGTAACTTAGAGTTTAATTCAACTTATTAATACTAGTTTTTAAGATTTTTTAATGCTATTTTTGATAGTTTGCTTGATTAAATTGATACCTAAAGGATTTGTTATTGTTCTTAAATTAATTGATAAAGTTTCCTGGACAAATTGTATTTTTATTGATATTGTGTTATACATCCTGAATCAATTAATACATTTTAGAAAATGAATTGAGACTGGATAAAACACCATTTATAAAACTGTTATTATTATTATTAGCACCGTGTCTTACTACCTGTTCAGGTTATACGCACTTACGCTAATGTGTAATGGTAGGGTGATTGTGATATGAAATGGAGGACCTACAGTTTAACGTGGAATCCGAACCACGGAGGAGGCCTGGCATTCCCCACATTTACAAGATGTCTTGTCAGAGGTGAAGGAAGGGTTTGGTAATCAGTTAAATCTGTGCTGGGACCGAGGATTGAACCCCGGCCGCCAGCACAGAAGTCTGACACCTTACCCCTAGACCGCCAGGTCACCTATAAAACTGTTAATATGTTAAATTTTATTGACTCTATGTTACAAAAAAATAATTTATGACTCAGTCCTACAAAGTATATGCACATATGATGTAACTATCCTACCATGATAATTTTACAAGTGTCTGAGCTTTGCTTTGCAAACTTTACTTGCTTTGGGATGACTCAAATGCAGAGCTGGTTTAAGTCAGTTGCTCAATGAGTACTCTCAAAAAATCATTTCTATTAGTCATTCTTGTCTGCATGACCTGTGACTAAATGGTTCACAAAAAGTTTACAGACGTGAATAAATGTGGTACAAGGCTCTAAACTATGTTAGAGCAAAATTTTACTCTAAATAATCTGTTATACTAAGTGAGTTATAGAATGTATCACTTATGGTGTAAATGACAAAATACACATAATAGTGAAAGTTATTGCTAATGTTGGTTATTGAGAGCTGTGTGTAAAATTGTGGACAGTAGTTTTTAAAATATAAGAATTTGTTACTATCTAAGTATTTTAAAATACATCACTTGTAGTGTGCACTCTAAAATACACATGCTTATGTTGATTACGTTGCGCTGTAAGTACAATGTTCTTGACATATTTGTTCCATGTGGAAGTAAAATTAAATCATAACAATAATGACAATTGGTAATAAAAAAAAGATAGAATATTAATTTTCTATAATTTTATTTATAACCAATTTTTTTGCTTCATGTACTTTATTTCATATATAAAATAACAATTATGAAAACCCAGAATATAAAGTCTTAGATTTTAATGCCATTAAGATTGTTGTATTAACACGGGTGTTGGTTTATAAGATGTTTTCACAAGTCAGTCGCCCAGGGGCGCTAACTTAGTAGGGTGGGAAGCTAAGGCAGCCGGCCAAGGGCGCTACCTTAGTAGGGTGGGAACCTGAGGCAGCAGGCCAAAAGCTCTACCTTAGAGTAAATAAGGAATTAGAAATAGAAAGATAATAGTTGCATTATACATTCCTTATATTGAAGGTTTATTAATTTGAGAGAGAAATAATACTACTTGTAGTAGTAGTAGTAGTTTAATACATCAGTCCTAAATCCATTTATCCAAAGATTACTCTCCACTACCCTTGTAAGTTATACAAGAAAACATAGAAAAAGAACAGATACGTATAAAGTTTTACAATCTTAACTAAACACTTAACATGAGATGAAAATATAATATATAATACATGACAATTTAACAACTTGGGTATTTTATTCCAATTATTATTTACAGAAATAATACATATTTAACATGACTTTTCATAAGCTTCAGTGGCGCTATCCAGATTTGTGTTATTGCATCGCTAGCTCCTCTTGGATCGCGGTGCGGTGGCTCACTTGGTATGAATGAGCTTGGTCGTTCACCACCAGATGACACATAAGATATCATAAATCTTATTATGACATGACTACCAATTTAGCCTTATTAACTTAATTGTGTCAATTTATTAGTTAAACTTCTGTTAGTTTGGATTTTCTTTGTAGAATCACCTGCAGAATGGTGTTATTTTTTTCAGTGACTTTTCTTAAAACCTTTTGATTAGTAATCCAATCTGTTTGATTAATTCTATCTATTCTTATCCAACACCACATCTCAAAACCTTCCAAATATTTCTTTCTTTTTTTTACCTTGGGATCCATGTCTCAGATCCAAACAAAGTTAGACACAGTATGTAACATTTCACCAGTTTATTCCTCTCCAGATCTAGTTCGCTAGTCAGTAGTATCCTTTTCTTGCTGAAAGCAGCCTTGGGTATTGCTATTATTGTATATATCTCCTGTGAACACTGCATAATTGCTGCAATTATTATTTATTTTTTCAGCACCATATTGTACTACCCATTTGGGTTATTTGCTTATGTACTAATTACACTAACGGTTTTAGGGATAAGGAAGATTATATTTACAAGTGTACCTGCATTTGCATGGAGGAAGAGTGGATAAAGAATTGGGAAAAGCATCCTTCAGTATACCCAAGATTTGAAATATCATCTCCCCATCAATAGCCGTTTAATCTACTGTGAGAGTAGCGCATTGGGCCGTCCGGCCACCGAAGTGGGTTTGTTGAAATAAAAATTTGCTAAATATATGAAATGTTCCACATTCTCTATTGATTTACCACCACAATGTTCAGTGGTTCTTCTCTCTGGGCTATTCTAATTACCTTAGACTTCTCGATGTTAATTTCCATTCCATATTCTCTTCCTGTTTCAACTAGAGGCAGTTTCGCCATTAAATTGAAGTACAGGCTCTTATGGACAAGTAATATCTCTTTTTAGCCCATTGGTTTCCCCATAAGCAATGTCCTTTTTTCCACCCAGCAGAGTTGCCATTTTGTAGCTTAAACATGAACATAATTATTTCTGTGAAATTAGCTTACTATATTATATATCATTCACTGATGCATCTATTTAAAGCAATATAAACTACAAAATAAAATTATAACCACTTATATTCTACGACAATGACAATTAGCATTCTGTCTCAGTTTTACAATTTTCCAAATATACCACATTATAAGTCTCATTCCAATAGTTGGGAAAGCCAATAATTTTATGATGGCTATAGTAATAGTCATGACCGACGCCTGCAAAGTCTGAAATTGATATCTTTTACACAGGGTTTGAAAAATTGTTAAACATATTATGCCAATTGAAATATTTAAAGGGAAACATGAAAAAGTTGTCTTGTTAAAAACTTTTTTTCTTTTGGTTTTACATGGGTATATTAATTATATGATTAAATCAAATTTATCTTTGAAAGGAACTACACACCAATAGCACTTCCCATATATGTATGGTGGCATTTAAAAGTTGTTTGGTTTGTAGCTTGATTTACACACCACTCTGTCTTGAAGATTACAGGACTGTACAACAGTTGTGGGGTTGAAAAGTGAAGTTATTTCAGCTAATTCCATCCACATCAACAATTATAATATTGGCTTCATGTACAACATTTAGTCAATTTTATATTCAAATGGAAAATGATACACTTATATGTTTGTTTCGTTCAATAAGCTCAAATTTCTGAGACAATGTTAAGTATCTGAAAATATATTTTATATGTAACAATTTAATATACCATAATAATATACTTTCAAGTGAAGATACCATTTACCCAAAGTGTTGATCTATTAGTCTAAAACATCATACTCCCATTACACTTTGTCACCGTCGGTAATAAAGTCTTAATCCAAATCTAAGCTGAATGGACACTGGAATAAGTCAAACACCTTAACACAGTTGGTCATGTGTGTGACAAATAAGCATAAGGTCCTAGGTTCCATCCCCGGCATGGCCAGAGATTTATTATTTCTTAATTGTTGGATGGGGGAATGGATGTTATTTTTCTTACTAATAGGATAGTTTATAATCTATGTGTTGATACAATCAGGGGTTTCATAAAGTGCACGTAAATACACCCAATATAAAAATAATCTCTGGAGTTTGTTTTTTCAAGTGATTTTTTGATATTTCCAGGCAAATACCGGTACACTTACTCTTAGCAACTATCCTTATACTTGAGTTATTATATAAAACACTAAACTGCTCATAGTAGGTGATTTTGTGCAGTGTCTATTTAAAGCGGATTTATTATTATTAGCACCGTGTCTTACTACCTGTTCAGGTTATACACACTTACGCTAATGTGTAATGGTAGGATGATTGTGAGATGAAATGGGGGACCTACAGTTTAATGTGTGATCCGAACCACAGTGGAGGCCTGGCATTCCATACACACACAAGTTGTGATTAATACACGTCTTGACAGAGGTGAAGGAAGGGTTTAGTAATCAAATAAATCGATGCCGGGACCGAGGATTGAACCCCAGACACCCAGCACACAAGTCTGACAACTTACCCTTAGACAGCCAGGTCATTTATTTTAGTATTATTATAATGACGATAAAGACAATATTACACAATTATTTATATAAACCAAACTTATAATGTATTACCATTAGGTGCATACACTTTGTATACCTTTATAAGTTTCTATTATAAAAATTGTAAATGTCTCAAGTGTATTAAATTTGCCAAGTGTGCGCTACATTACCCTGTATTGCAATTAAAGAGTGAAATGTCCTATAGTTTGTTCATTATATTTTGAATCCCTTATTCTTCTTCCTTCATCATTATTACCAATTTATCTATGTACGTCACTGTACTTGTCACATATCCTCCTATTTTGAAATCCCCAGGTTCTTCCAAAGCTTCTTTAGCAAGCCATTTTATGTACAGGTTGAAAATAAATGGTGATAAGCAACACCTCTCTCACTCCACATTATTGATGTCCTCTATGTACAAGCTTGCTTAGTACTCTTTGCATCACATACAAGTTTCTTATTAGTCTTCTATCTTTACAGTAAATTCATATTTCCTTTAGAATCGTCATCAGTTTCTTCCAATTTCCTGGTTGAATAACTTTTAAGTCAATAAAATGAGCACATATTTCTTCCTTAATGTTTGGGACTCTTTCTGATACTATAATTAGCATTTTAATGCCATCTAGGATTGCTTTACCCTTCCTGAAACCAAATTGGCCCTCTCCTAATACACCCTCTATCTTCTTTTCTAGCCGCTAAGTTAGTAATATTTAACAACAACGCCGAAATATTTCTCAATTTGCGTTAAAATTTGTGTTTAAATGTGTTTTTGACTATTTCCGCTATGGAAGATCGAATTATTACCATGTTTCCACTTTCTCTAAGTGGGCTTTCTTCATTAAATTTACATTTATTAGTTTATTTTCCCCTTTTATTTATTTTTATCAATTTCCATTATTATAAAATTTATTTATCCACTGGGTCACCTCATTGTAGAGAAATTTTATTTGTTATGAACTATGGGATGTGTCGGGTGTTTATATATCAACTTAGAGATAATTCCTTAGGTGAATTGTTTATGGAGCCAACTACCGTTTTGAGGAAGCTTGGTTTGATTCAAGTTATCTACAATAATTTAGTACACAAAAGTTTGTTATAATAAGCCAGGTATTACAATTTGGATCATGATTTATGGGTGCTGTGCTAGGTAGGTAGGTAATTATATGTCTGTAAGTTGTGTGTGGCTTTATTTTAAATTAGCATACATAATATTACAAATAGGAAAAAATCCTTAATGTGTCAAGTGCTTGTAAATAAAAGAAAAAGTTATTTATTTACAAAAACCCTAACACATAATGATAATATACTTTTTAGTCAATTAGTTTTAAATGGCTATAAATGATTTATATTTTTAATAGTTTATTTGGCATTAGTTTAGTCTATAAGTTAACAAACGTGGCTTACCTCTTATGCGATGTAGCTTATTTCCATATGCCATGTCTGCTTGATAGCCTCCAATGAAAGAAAGTGGTAAAAGTGGAGCTAACACTCCAGGTTTTCTTGTTCGACGAAATCTAGAAACAAGCAAACTTCACCTTATACTTTATACTATGCAGCCAATTTATAAGTTAGAGCCAAAGTAAAGTAAGCATTCAAAACCTTGAGGTACTGTAGAAAGTGTGCAAGTTTAGAGACACCATTATCCAATCTTTAAATACATATATTACTAAACAAATAAGTTTTGAAATGTTATTTAATTAACTTAGAGGTACCTAGAAAAGATAAATAATATGTTAAACTAAATTTTAAGAGTTAATTAAAAGAACTCACATTTATTAATATTAGGATTTGAAATCCTTACAAATATTCATTGTTTAAAAAAAATAGTATAAGTATTTGGACTTACTTTTTAAGCTATTTAATTCTTAAAATTGGGTTACTAAACTCTAGTTGCTCAATGTGGTGCTTAACTCAAACTTATTTCAGAAAGGCAAACTTTTTTTTTATCACCACATCTTACTACCGGTTTGGGCTATATACTTATGTACTTATTATGCTAGTGGAATTAGGAAGGTTATATTTATAGGAAGTGTACTCTCATTTGTATGGAAGGATAGTGGGAAACAATTTTGGAAAAAACCACCCTCAGTACACCCGACCGAGATTCGAACCTCAATCTCCTCTTCATCGGTAGTCTATTATACTGCAAGAGTAGCACATTAGATCACACAGCCACTGAAGCAGGAAAGATAAAATGGAAATAGCTGTATTGTAGGGGGATGAACAAAGCTTAAAAAGGTTTGGCTTTAACTATGGAGATTTGAAATAGTTTTACTTTCATTTTTTTATTATTTTATGCTATTATGTATACTTTGTTTACCCTGATAGGGTACAGTATGGTCCTATCTTATAAGTTACACCACTGTATAAGCAAGTAAGGTAAACTTGCTACCTTTCAGTGTAACTGGAGGGTTTATTATAAATATTTTTCATGCATCTAATATTTACAACAATTGAAATACACATTTTAAAAACAACATTTATTATTTTAGATTAAAATCTGTTTAATATTTCTACTTTTTACAATAAATTGTTTGTAAATTATGTTTGGTGTTTAAAGCAAGATACATTTTCAGAATAATATTTCATCTCAACATAAACAATGACAACGACAATAACAATTCAAACCTCAATTTGAAAAATATTTAATATATTCAAATCAATTTCATACAAATCTTGTATAATGCATCAAAACTATTTTATTGGAAACTTTATAGTTTTTAAGGTCTTTATAATTATGGAAGCTTACTTTAGACCATGAAAAGTGTGAATGACTGCAGTGGTGTTTATTTTTTCACACTTATTTGTTTTTATCTTCTCTTCAATTATTCATTAAATGGGTTCTTCTTACTTAACCTACTTAAGCATTCTCAAATGAACTAAGTTGTTAATAAGAATCCACATACATTAATACAAAACTAAAATTATACTAGATAATTGAAAAAAAACACACATATAAGGAAACATTGAAAATCATGTAATACTAAATTTATTTAGAATGTGCAATAACATTTTTGCATGCACACTTTTCAAGGTCTTGAAATTTGAATATGATCAAGTCAAAAGTGCATTGAAGGTATTTATATAGATAGTAACAGTTATCACCAATGAAAGAAAACTGATGTACCCATTTTAAGCTTGCTTTAAAAAAAACTCAGAAATAATTAAATGATGTCTAAGAAATCATAGCATAAATCTTTCATCTATTCCAATAAAGAATCTGAACATTGTATTCATAGTTGGTTAAGTAAAATTATGAAACTATTTACCAAATTAGAACTGAAGCAATAGAGAAGCCTCAAACACACAGTAGATAAATTATTACACTTAAATATGTTAAGGTGTTTAATTACAACAACAAAATATATGAGAAAGACATAAAAACACATAGAAGAGAACAAAAACAATATTGCTTTTACAACTAAAAAAATAACACAGTTAAAACTTTATAATGCTGCCACTATGCCTAGAGGTATGGCTGCCTCTTGAATAAAATAAATTATTACCATCCAATACCTTAACCTAGGTTTTATTCTATTGGAACTCGTCAGAAGGGAGTGTGAAATGGACAATGCAACTTTCCAAGATGACAGCTCCATAGAATCAACTTTTCAGCAGGCCCTACAAAATATTAATAAATTGATGCAAAGTGCCGTAGCCAACATTTTACTTAAAGGAAATAGGCTTAGCATTTTTCCAGAAGGCGAGTCAAAATTAAGTATATTCTAATATTTCCAGTATCAAAAATAAAATCAAGTATATTTACAGTACAGTATTACTGTTATTGTTTGGCAAAATAAGTTTTTTTAAAGTTATGTTTTATTAATTTATAGCATATAAGTGAGTGAAAGATAGTGAGTTATTGTATATTGAAGCCTTATTTCAATGTGGCTCATTAATTTAAGTTCATTTCTTCGAAATAAATGCTAAAAAGAAAGGAAGACTATACTTTTGATTTTTTTTAAACATTCACTCTTGAGTAGAATCTAAGAGGAAGAGAGGTATATGGGGGCAAGCGTATGCAGTCATTTATTTCAGTGGTTGGTAATAATGAGGGTAGTTTGGCGGTACATTGGTATAATATGTCAGTTATCAAGTTCTATAAACGCTTTAGTCTGTGTATTTCGCTAGGATTTACAGGTAAAAACTACCTTTTGATACTTTGACTGAAATTTTGTGATTTCTTAATACTAGGCCTAGCTTTTTTAAATTATAATTGAAACGAATTACGGTTAGATCATTGCAATTTAGTGTGTCTAGTAAACAATCATTTAGGAGCAGTCGTCAAGTAATACAGGGACTGCCATCTATGATGTTTTTTGTTAAACACTTCATAGAACGTGCAAGAGTATGCAATGAATCTAAAGGTGCATACTCTTGGGTGCTTTCTTCATTGGGATACCTGACCATCACAACGAGGTCAATGATAAATCAGAAAATGAAGACGAGATATAATTAGAAGAGGATGCAGTTGTTGAATAACATATCTCTCCGAGTGAAAGAGTCCACGACTGATTTTCACCCTCTGCCAAAATACTATGACGAAAACAAGAGAAAGAGACAAGGGCAGAAGTCCAAAATACTACCGGGGTCACCATAAAAAAGTACTGCTAGAGAAATTAAGAAAAAGCGAGAAAGAACTGCATATGAAAGAATAAAGGGAAAAGGTGAGAGCTGAGAAGAAACAGAAGAAAAATATGGAGAAGAGAATTATGGCCAAAAGACAACTTAAATTGGATAGAGCTAGTGACAACTCGTCAACCTCAACTTCTAACAAGATGAAGATATTTCCTGTCCCGGCTGTGGTGAAACATGCGATGATGATCACTGGATAAAATTCAATGACTGTTCAGAATAGTGTTAATCCTACGAGTGTGCCGGATCTTTCATTTGTGACTTCTTTTAGGAGTCGTTGAGCAAAACCCTTTTTGTATAACCATACATTCTAGTTCCTTAATGAGTATTCTTTCATCATTCATGTTTTTTTTATTGTTGAGGGATATGCCCTATAAGCAAAAAAATAAAATAAAAACCAAGCGAGTACTCTTGTCCCCCTATACCTTAAATAACAGGAGTGTTTTGGTGGCCGACTATGAATTAAAAGTTTGGTAGAAATCTGTATATTTTTTATGTTTTATTTGAGATGGATAAGGAGACAAATGTGGTCATTATTACTATTTTACATTTTCTTGTCTCATGGTAAAGGACCTAAATAAACATGATGTTCACAGTATAATGTTGGTATAAAGTATAAACTGAATCAGGAAAATTTATCTACATAAGTATCAATGAGATTCTGCAAATACACAGTAGGCTGAATCTATTTTAAGTAATAAGCGAGTGTGGTGTTCCTGATCCAGGAAAAACTGACCACAAGTATGAAGAGTATTCTATGACAGAGAAACTCCTCTCTGCTGTCATGGAATTGGATTAAATTATTGCTGGCAAAACTCATAATGGGAAAAGAAGGCCTTCTAAATTGTTTTATCTTTTCCTATTCCTGCACCAATACTTTGCTTTAATAGAAAAATGAGTATTGAAGTACACTGATAAAAAATGAAAAGAGTATAATTATAAAAACCAAAGGTTGTAATGTCAAATGTTTTAAAATTATTTAATATGTATGCCAAAAATGTCAAAAAATATAGATAGGCTATTTTGATGACTAAATCTGACAAACATACAGTTCACAATTAGAGTAGCCCTTTAATGCTCTAAGTTTATAATCTATATTTCTTTCATCAAGGATATATTTTCAAGCAACTTAACAATGTAAAAAATTTAGTTGCCTACTCGTGTCAAAATTAGCAGATTTTACCATAAATTCTGTGGTATTAAAATAAAAAGTATAAACGTATATAAATATTGTATGTACAAAATGAGCTTTTTTTAGCATGATTAATTGAACCAGTATGTGCATAAAGGGAATTTAGTCAAATGTTTGTAATTTTTCAAGAGAAAATAAAAATAATCTTATTGTTTCATCAAGTGTTTGGATTGCTTCATATGTTTTTGGAGGTTTTGTGGCTTAGTAAGTTATCTAGCAGAGGAATCATAAAATCATCTTAACTCTTGGATTTTTTGTTTAAAAAATTATATTAGAATTTTTTTTAGCACCACATCTTACACATATTTTTAATTATGTCTGTACTTTGTTCCTTTCTGCACCAATAATATATAATAATGCGTGTACTTTAAAAAAAACTCAAAATTTTCTTTTTTGATAATATGATAAATTAGAAACAAATTTACATTACATAAATTTAAAAGATAATAGTTGTTGATGACCGGGCCAAAAAGCTACTGCACAAAATTATACTGAAAGGAACTAGTTTAATTATAACTGCATCTTACTACTTGTTAAGGTTATGAACAAGGAACTAAGTTAATGGCCAAGTGTGTTTCAGAACAATTTGTACATAACTATATCGTGTTACCACAAGGGAAAGCACAACTTAGTTCCTTTTATCAAATAGTAATAGAGACCCTGAGTTGTGGTAAATAAAAGATTGGATTTTGCTAAATAAAGATTGTATTTCGGTATTAAAAATTGGTAAATAAATTTCCTAGTCTGGATAAAAGTTGAAATAAAGGTTGTATTTCGGTATTAAAAATTGGTAAATAAATTTCATAGTCTGAGTTGTGGTAAATAAAAGAGTGGATTTTGCTAAATAAAGGCTGTATTTCGGTATTAAAAATTGGTAAGTAAATTTCCTAGTCTAACTAAAGGTTGAAAAAAAAAAGAATCAACTTAAATATAAGTGATATAGTAATATGAACAGAAAAATTAGGCTAAATTAAGTTATCTTTTGTTAATTTAAAATATTTGCCTTTGGTCACAAAATGACCATCATAAAAGCCAAATCAAACACATATTTTATTTCTTTACCAATAATCTTTTGTTGAGGGAAATACATTTTCTAGAGAGAGAATTTTTATTGGTTACAGGAATAAAATTTTAAAAAATTGTAATAGTGTGCTATTTTTTCTGGTAGTTTCATAAAAAATAAGAAGCAAAACGTCCATTACTTAATAATAATATGTAGGGCCTAAATGGCAAATTTTTCGCATATAAAAGGAAAAATAGTCTAGTACATGATAAGATCCTATTTAATTTAATTTTGCGCGTGTAAAATACATTTTAAAATGTTATAACGAACTTTAAAAATTATTTTTTATTCATTTTAATGCAATAAGAGTTCACATCTTAAAAAATGTTGGTGCCTCTACCTATTGACATAACTCCACCAAAAACAAAAAGTAAAATAAATATATTGATTAAGTTCATTTCTACACACACCAACTGAATCACAATGAATATTGACCAAACTTGGTTAGTATACTGTAGACCCCAATTCTTTGAGACATAGTTAAAGATTGATATGTAATAAGATCTCAATAACAATATTACTCATGCCATATGCGAACTAACTTATAAAAATATATTATTTATGTTTGACACTAAAAAATAACGCAATAAATAAAACTTAATAAATAAATATAATTCTACCTTTATGCCCAAACCAGGAAGACAAACATTTGCCTGCGTTACTGAAGTAGGCATATGTATAAAAAAATGATTTCAACACATTTAAATCAAACTTGATAAACACATAATAGACACTATGAACTTAAATTAAATAAATGTATTGTTATTTTGGGATGCCAAAACTGTAAAAAAAAACACACTATTATTATAGTCCATAAAATCACATGTCTAACAAATAAAACTCACAAGAGACTAGAATGCTATTGATGCATATATTGAGGTTAGACTTTTTCCCCAAGTGAACTGGGTGTGATTTCCCAAGTGATTTCGCATCACGGTTTTCCTATCTCTCCTCCATGTTAAAGAATTTAATTTTAAGTTACCTTCCCAACACCAACTCCTTAACTCTGGTGGTGATTATACTAACATAAAATAGTTTTGTATTGCATATTCTAAAATATGTTTATTTAGTGAATGGGTATGACAGTAAGTTTGTGGTTTGACTTGGCTCAGAAATGAGTACTACAATGTGTAAGCTATATATTATGGTACATAAAAAGTAATTGTAATGCCGATTAAAGTGCATCTAAAATTGATTAGTTATCTCATTTTATGGTAAATGAAGTGTTAAACCTATTAAAGTCAGTATTTTAGCATGGACAGTGTAGAAAGACATGCAAATAGAATATTTCCTACCCTGCAATCATCCCCAAAGCAGCCAATATATAAAATGACCCAAACCAATACAAAAGTTCTCGAGCACGAGCTACTTGCATGGAAACCATCCGCTCTCGCATTTGGTTTTGCATTTGTATTTGTCGTTCAACCTGGAAAAATAATTGCAACTTATTAAAATAGAGTATACTTACTAATTACGTGAGCAATGCAAAGGAGAAAACTTATTGACAGTTATAGGAGTAGTATATTGTGTTTAGTGAGTCAGTCATGTTTTTAACTGCTGATTAAAAATTATTGTACAGTTGTAGTTAGTATGAAACAATATATATTTTATTGTTTTAATTTTATGAAATGGTTTTAATTCAAGTTTATATTCATCAAAAAAAAGCTGAGACAATTTAATTTAAATGATTATAGTTTAAGCGTACATTTTTAAATAAAATATCTATGACAGAACCTTTTATTCAACAAAATTCTGTAACAATTTGAAATTAGTATCTATGGTTCCTGGAACGACATATTCTTAAGGTTAGTATGTAGAAAGAAAAAGGTAAGTGTTTTTGCACTTTTTATAGCAAAACATTCTTTACTAAAATAAATAAATTATTGCTTCAGTATATAAATAGAGTTTAATATTCTCCACATGGTGATATTAACAGCTGTTGAATATGCGTAATGAGCACAGAGGTGATTAGTAAATGGTAAATTTTTAAATTAAGAGAAAAAAATGTAATTGAATTCCAAGACACTATTGACAGATATTCAAGAAATGTCAAGGTCACCTCGTGAAGAAGATTAAACTATGTTTGTGCTGAAGCAATATTTGATTTATTTTGACCAAACATATGTTTTGTTATAAAACTACCAAAACACGTACGTGAATCCCCACCTTGAGTAAAACTAATTTGTTCTATAATATTATACAAGAATGTTCGATATATTTTTAAATTTCAAGAAATAATAGTGCATAATTTTTATTTTTATCTTTGTATATTATTTCTTGTCAACAAATAAAAAACTTTACCAAGAAACTTGAATTGAAGATCACATAGTTACTATAATTTGATTAAATGCAAGCAAATAACACCTCATGGCCTAATAAATAACCCGCTCCACCTGAAATCAACATATCACAGAGACAGCAACAAGGAATAGCATGAGTGAGTTTTATAGGTACTCCTATACTCCACATTGTAAGTTAAAGGATTAATAAAAATAACCTCATCACAAAGAATTGTTGAGTAAAACAAAACTCACTTCATCATAAACTAACGTTCAGCAATGCGTAAATGTGTTTTTTTTATTGAATTTCAAGCAATTTTATTAGAACTAAAGATGTCATGATACCTGTTTTTCTCGATTCCGATTCTTAAGTTCAACCTTGATTTTTCAATGTTCAAACAATTTATATTTCATTATTTTCCATGCATCTAACCTCATCTTAAAAAAATATTTACCTAACTTAATAACAAAGCAAAAAAACTAAAACTAAATTAAATAAGGTCATTAACTGAACCAAAATATAGCTAATAATGGAGGAAAAAAACTAATATGAGAGATAATCAATTATTACTCATTCTGAATTTTGCAGTTTTGCTTAGTTGCTAGTAATATCATTGAGAGCTAAGAATCAAAGCATTGAGAATCTTAATATTAAGTTAATGATTCTTTCAATATCAGTAGGATTCGAGGGTGTCGAGGTTTCAAGTTTAACATTACTAATTATAACAATATATAATGTTGGAATGTCCAGGAATACATTGAAGTGCATATGAGTGAAGAGTATGGCTTCAGGAAAAGAAGATCTACTACTTTTTATTTTAACTTACTACCCGTTAGGGTTGTACACTTATGTACTAATCCCCCAATGGTTTTAGGGATTAGGACAGTTATAAGAAGTGTACCCGCATTTGTATGGAAGGAGAGTTGAAAATCATTTTGGGAAAAACCCCCTCAGTATACCCAACCAAGATTTGAAAATCGATCTGCCCATCATTGGCAGTCTAGTCTACAGCAAGAGAAGCACCTTAGATCATTCAGCCACAGAAGTGAATAAGATCTACTTCTGGCCTCATATTTGCTGTGAGACAACTCAATGAAAAAATTTGAGAAATCAACAACAAAAGAAAGGTACGGAACTCTGCAGACATTCTCGCTCTATTATTTACTCAAAACTCTTAATATATGTGAAACTAAATAATATACACTAGCAAACCCAAGCATAAATTGTATTATACTTATGTAAAACATTTAAGTCCTGGTTTTAAATCTTACAATTTTATTTTTAAAGAATTAATGTCCTCATTAGTATGTTTGGACCAATAAAAAAGATCAATATTTGGTCCACAAGGGGCAACACTTCATATTAAAATTTTGACTTACGGTTAAAATTTTTGACACTTTATTAGGTGTTGTACATCTTAAGGTCATCTCACTGATATTAAATTACTCAATTAAAAATTTTGACCAATAAAAAATGTAAATATTGACTGTTGAGTGAGTATAAAATGGAAATAGATCATTGCTGTACAAATATTTTTCTTAAGAAGTTTAAGGAAAAATAACAAACTTTTCGAGAGGCTTACTTATATTTAATTACTCTATGGCATTGGCTAATTATTGTGTTAGTACTTAGGTAGTATCTCTTTACAACTAAAGCTCACAAAATTGTATTAATATATTTGTCCACTATCTCAGCTACTGTTGGTTTAATAAAATATATTTCATATAAAAGTTTACAAGTTTTAATAGTAATACCATTTTGCAATGATAAGTTATTTAGTATCTCAAATAGTTGTTGAGATACGGAAATTTCCGCTTCTGTTAAGTACCCTAAAAGTCATTTTCATAGGAAAATGAAATAAACAACTTATTTATAATCCTAATCAGCGCCTAGATACGAATTTTAATCAAAATCATTAAAGCTGATTTTGAGACAATCGATTTTTTCTCTTTTCGACCTTTATTAAACAACTTTTAATTAAGTTAAAAGAGACACACAGACAAACGGCATTGCAAAGACCACTTTTTAGGGTCTGGGGGGTCATGAGACGTCGACATCCATCAACATTTCAGGTTAGATTTTTTTACAGTCACAATATTTTACTTTTAGTATTTAAAAAGTTAAAAAATATATTTATGTCTAGCCTGAAAGTTATAGGTTTTATAAAAATATGTTTTGAATAAAATATTTGTATTATAAATAGATCTACATAGTTGTAATGATAATTTCATATCTCAAATAGTTTTTAAGATATGGTAAAAAAAGAGAATTTACTCATCAGACCGGAGCCCTTAAAAGTCATTTTGCTGAAATATTGTTATTTGTTTGGACTATTTATAAATGTTTTGAAATGAAATTGAATAAAAATCGTTAGAGCCGATTTTGAGAAAATCATCTTTTTCTCTTTTTTTAGATATCCAATTCCAAAAACCCCTCGGAGCAACCCTATGAAAAACCTAGATATCAAGTTTTAGCCTGATCGGTATAATAGTTTAGACTCTAGTTGGAGAGACAGACAGACAAACAAACGAAAATTCAAAAGCCACTTTTTCGGATTCAGGGGGTCATGAAACATCAAGACTCATCAAAATCTTGAGTTTGATTTTTTGATGATCACAATACTTTCTCTACCTGTAGGATAGCGAGATAGTAAAAAAAATTGTGTTGACATATTGAATATTGATTGGTTCGTGATAATGTACCGAAAGAAAGTGTTTGGGAACAGTTAAGGAATATTGGAATACAAAGCTATTTATTGAGTGGATTAGAAGGATGTATTTAATACATTAATGTTGTGTTAGTACTGCCCATAGAAACTCAGAATGGTTTGAAATAAAAGATGGATTGAAACAAGGTGATGTGATGACACTTCTATTATTTAATTCATTAATGAAAGATGTAGTAAGGAGAGTCAAAGTATATATGAGAATACAAACATAATGGTCTATGCAGATGATATGGGTTGAAAAAACAGTAATGATGCTTAAACAATTGTATGCATGGGCAGGACCATTGAATAATTTGGACAGGGAGGTAGTGCCATGGTAGACTATGAGACTTTCTGCTGGAAGGTTAATATAAATAAATAGCAATTTAATACTATATTTTACATAATAGTAATATAAAAATAATATCTATTATAGCAATTTAAATATTATAAGTTTAAAAACTCTCAAACAGATACATTACCAAAATGCTTCTTGTACAGAGAACATATTTTCATTTTCACTTTCTCTATTGAGACTAACCACAATTTGTAGCAAATTTAACTCTTTCTATATGATATCACTACTTTAAGATTCCCGCCTCTCTTCACCTACTCCAACGTTATTAACCTTTAGGAGTTCTAAGCTGGTCTCAATGGGAGGGTAGGATGGGGAAGGAGGGGTGCTAATACTTGGGAAGATTACTATGAAAGCTATTCAGGCTTGAAATACCTTTCCCTTCTACATAAGCTAAAAACATTTAATTATTTTAATAGTAAATTTTCCCGGCACAGAGTTATCTGATTACCAAACCCTTCCTTCACCTCTGACAAGACATCTTGTGAATGTGGGGAATGCCAGGCCTCCACCGTGGTTCGGATTCCACGTTAAACTGTAGTTCCTCCATTTCATCTCACAATCACCCTACCATTACACATTAGCGTAAGTGCGTATAACCCGAACGGGTAGTAAGACGCGGTGCTAATAATAATAATAATAATAATAGTAAATTTGTGATAAAATACACTAAACTAAGTCAAATATTCGATTTAGTCATATATTCAAATGAAATAGAAATTACTTTTTTTAGGTCTACAGGAATAATTATTTCACCTACAAAAACAATATATTAAGAGCTAAACAATCAACAAGTATTTTTTAAATGCTAGTATTTGTATAAAAAATCTGAAATTATGAGAGCCATTTGGACATTAAAGTATATTCTTTCCAAACATTATTGTTAGCTAATTTCAGTGTTGAGTCTGAAGACAATGTTTTGTGTACTGTGCACATTCAAATAATTTTAAAATTAATTAGTTACAATCTAGTTTTAAAATTGAAGGTGAAGTGCTATTTATTTTACCGATAATCCCATCATACTTTTTTTTTCTATTCAGAAAAATTGGTGATAAATCTATCTGCTAAACCGCCAGATAGAGATAATACGTAAGGAGATACAGGTTGAAATGCTTTAGTCCGACAAATCCCGTGGTCTTGCACATTTTAAATCTGCCGTCATTAATTTGAGTGGCGGTCACTAGTACGGTGCTATTAGCAGTACAACGGCACTGAAGTTGTTTAGATCTACCGCAGAGTGTTTTGGTTATACATTCTTGTTTTGGTTTGTATTCTGGTTGTATTTTAGCCCTTAAATATGTCTTCCCAGAGACCAAGAGTTGAGAAAAGTGCTGTATTAATTCCTGTTTTAAGTTTTATTCTACCTTGCATGACATAACAAAGTATGAAGTGATATGGCAAGCTTAGAGGATAGGCAATAGAAGTACAGGGCGAGGAGTCGAATTATGTAGCCTGGCAATTTTTGTGACCTGGTACTTGTCAGGTCCCAAGGGTGCTGGACTACATAGTTTAAATCTGTATAAAGTAAGATGATTGTGTTTACAATATATCTCTCCCCTTCTTCATAACCATAGCTACATCCCTTACTTTGGATTAAAGATGAGCCAATAGAGTAGTGAAAAAAGTAATAGCAAGAAAAAAAGAAAATAAGCTGATGAGATTGTAAAAGTGAGATGAGAAAACCTAAAATTAGTGGAATGATCCTTATACTTAGGCACAATAGTAAGTGAAAATAGTAGAATAACAAATGGGATAGCGAGAAGGTTACAACAAAGAGGACATTTTTTACTGCATTGTGAAACTATTGATATGGGATAAGTAAGTACCAAGAATGATAAAATTATTGATACATAAAAAAACAAAGGTGCCAATTATAACGTAGTGGAAACCTGGGTAACAACCACCAATGAATGGAGTAGAATACAGGCAGCAGAGATGAGATTTCTACTAAGTAATATGGGAAAGACAATGAAGGGTAGAATTAGAAATGACAATACAAGAAGGGAACTAAATTAAGAACGTATTAGGAAAAAAGTTCAGAAATCAAAATTGCGATTGTATGGATATATGTAGAGAATGGACAATAGTACATCATCTAAGATGGCAAGTGCAATAAAAGTAGGGAGGAAACCCTGGGGAAGACCACAAATGAGATGGCGTGATACAATAGGAGGAGATATTACAAGAAGAGGAAAAAAGTTGTGAACAGTGGAAGAAGAGGAGTGCTAGCAGGCCATAGAAAAGTGGGCAGGGCCTTATCAACACCCAGACCTGGTATAATGCTGGAAGCTGTAAATGATAATGATGATAATTTGCACCCATAGTTGAATAAACAAAAATGATTACATAAGCAATTGAATAAATAAGAATGATCATGTAATTAGCTATTTTAACATCACTCTTCATTATACTTTTATTAACTTTAATACTGTTTGAACTCTGATTTGATTGAAACTTATTTTATTTTATAATTTAGTTTTCAACTACCAAATATTTTAAGATTCAAAGATAAATAGTAAATTAGAGGTGTATTTGAAGAGACAGTTGAAGTTGGTTGCTATGATAATAGCTCAGATCACGATGGTGAAATTTAATCTGAATTGATTTCTCTCAGGTATCATTTTTTAGCACAGCAATTTACTACCTGTTCAGGATATACGCATATATACTAATTATGATAAACATTTAGGGATGAATAAGGTTGAATTTATAGGAAGTGTACCCACATTTGCAAGAAGATAGTGTGAAAAACAATTTTTGAAAAATCCGTCCTCAGTACACCTGACTGGGATTCGAACCTCAATCTCCTTGTCATCTGTAGTCTAGTTTAACACAAAACCTTAGACCATGTGGCCACCGAGGCAGGTAGGTATCAGTTAATAAATGATATTAATTCTGTAAGAACTGGAATAGGTCAAATTGAAAATGATACCTTTTGAAATGTTATGATTTTTGTTTCTAAACATACATTGCTTTAGGGAGCACTTTCTGAAATTTGTTATTTAATGCCAAAATTATACTTACTGTAATTTTGTTCATTTCTGTGAAAAATTCTTGATTTTTCTTCAAGTTCTCTTCCATTGACTTGGTGAAAAAACTACCCATTTTTAATTTAGATGTAGCACATTAATATCTAAACAGAAATAAAAAGTGAAAATGTAATATTGTTAGTAGTAATAGTTTACTGTGGGTTCTGTTTTGGTATTCAAAGAAAATGTACCCACATTAGTGTGTGGAGGTAGAGTGGGAAGGAAACCATTTAGGAAAAACCTCATTCAGTACACTCAACAGGAATTCAAACATTGATTTCTCTGTCATCAGCAATCCAGTCTATTGCAAGAACGAGTGAGGCCTTAAACTATTTGACCACCAAAGCCTGTGGCTTTGTATTGCCTAGATCTGTAGTCAGTCTTTCTTTCCACTTGGACAGAGAAACTAGTTAGTTGGCTAAAACATTTTTCTACTTATAATGAAGCATTAGTGAAACTTTAGTACAAATAAATAGCTAAGCACTAACAATTTCCCTCATTAAGGTTATTAAAAAAAAAGTTTGTGAATGATTTGCCTTACTTACCTCATTCAACCATGTTATGATGATGTAAGCATATGGAAATTAAGGGTGACATATGAGGTTAGGGTTTAAGTGAACTAGGTTTATCTTCAGTCAGACAATAGTATTTATAATGAGTTTGAGTTATGATATGCTTAAAGTTACAAAAGAGGTTGTTGTAATCTTGAGTGTCTTAGTCAACGTTAAATCTGGTCTAGTCTTAGGCCTATGGTCTAACCTTCCCAGTCCTGAAACAAATTATATATCCTCTCTAAAGCCAATAGCTCCCTTGAAGAAACTGTCCTGTGCCAGTTTCATGCCATCTTGAGCCTCACATCCCCCTCCAGCATAATGATCAATCAAAGTGGGGATAACAAGGTACAAAAAGGGTCGGTAGCTGCAACACTGCAATTCCCATGCGAAGCTAAAAACCATTCTGGTAAAAGTGGCTTCTATATGGATCTGTGACAATTCTGCCACTTAATTATCATATTACTGTCACCTTAAACCATTCTTGAGATTCCAGCATACAGTGACTACCAATAAATGATACAGAACAAGTTGAGTTTCTAATCATACATCTATTACATAAACATCAGGGTGGTCCATTATTTATTTTTACAAGTAGTTCAGGAGCAACTCTGAAGCCTGCCGCACATTGGACGCAGGGCAGGCGCAGCATAGGCATAGGGCAGGCATAGCACAGTAAGAGGTTTCTGAAAGGCACCGCACATTGAACACAGTCCTGGCAGAGGGCAGGTGCAGCACAGGAATAGGTTTTTGCAGGTCACCGCAGATTTTTAAAGAGTCGGGGAGCTTTCACCCAGTAGTACAAGAAGACGTGATATGGCGTGTGAATTAGAGGAACTTCTGATAGATTTGGATTCCGAGTCAGACTTTGAATTAAATAATTTAATTTTATTCTACTCTCTTAGTAAAAAAAGAAAAAAGACTATTTGTAAAAGTGAGTACATGAAAAAAAGAAAGACCCACGGTGAGTTCATGTTATCATTGGAAGTTCCAGACAATGTTTTTAGGGAAGCATACCGATTGGATAGAATTCAGTTTGATGAAGTTCATCATCTCATTGAAAATGACATCACAGGGAAAGAATGTAACGCTCAGGAACCGATTGGAAGTAAAGAAAAACTAGCAGTGTGTTTAAGGTTTCATATAATACTGGATGGTCTTGAACTAATTGAATAAGATGTTCCATCACAATACACAAAAACTACGTGACAGAGGCGCAGAGGACACAGGAAAACTGTGCGTCTACTACAACCAGAGAGAGGCGGGAAAGAGGTGTGAAAGAGTTATCCCTACACTGCACCTGCACTCTGTCCAATGTGCGGTAACCCATAAGAACACGTGTATTACAGATTTTCCTCTTCCTCGCCTGCCCCTCTGCTGCGCCTGCCCTGCGTCCAATGTGCGGCGGGCCTGATACTTCTACAATTCAAGAAGAAATTCGACAACTATTAATGTCTGGAAATAGAACAACTTTTAAATTATGCTTATTGTTGAAAGGTTTGTTTATTTTAAAAAATAATAATTAATGGCTCTTATTACTGTAGAATGATGTTCAATGTTTGTGAGTTTGTTTATATTGAAGGGAGAAAAAAAAGTTGTGTTTGTTTATAGTAACCTACTTAATGCTTTTTGTGCATTTTCTAAATAGAAGTTAATTTCTCCAGATTTTTAGTAAATCATTATAAAAGGTTTTAAAATGCAAATTCATCAGTCTAATGTAAGTCTCTACACGTTATTTGAGAAAAATATTTTAAAATATTGTAATAAATTGGAGGGGTGTGATACATTCACACCAAATGAACTGCAAGTTCTTATGCAGTTTTTTATTATTTTTAGCATCAAGTCTTACTACCCATTTGGGTTATATGAAAGTAGTAATTACACTATGGATTAGGGATTTAGAAGGTTTAATTTAGAGGAACTTCACCTACATTTGCATGTAGGTAGAGTGGAAAAACATTTAGGAATACCACCTTCAGTGAACCCGACCAGGATCAAACTTCGATTGCCCTGTCTTCGGCAGTTTAGTCCAATAAAAGAGTAAAACATTAGACCACATGGCCACCGAAGCGAGTGCCTCTTATTCAGTTATTAGAGTACATTACTAATCCATAAAATCATATATACAGAAAATATTTAAGTTTATAATTAAGGAATAAACCATGAACAACAGAAATTACCCTATAAAAATATCTGAATATATTGAATAGCCAAATAACACAATAGAATAGACCAAAATTCTTAGAAAGCAGAGTATCTCAAATATCATCACTGCTATTAAGTTCACAAGTCACTTAGGTTCATTTCACATCATTCACTACAAAGTCCAAGCTATTTTCCTTGTGTCAATTATTTTAACCATTCAGTACACACATCTACCATATGCTGCCTCTGATATAGTAGATTATACCAAATATGTATCTGGACTGAACAGCAGTTATACCACTCTTCAGTATCATAATTTATCCACATTGCCTGGACTCAAGAGACTCAACTTAGCTGGACTATAACAAGAACTGGATCCTGACTAGCCATTTATTAATAAGCCATCACCCTCTTTCTCAAACATTCAAATGGTGCCACACTTGATTAGGCTGGTTCATAGTCAGCTTTGCAGGAGAGATGGAAAGAGAAAATCTTTTATCCATATATGTTTTATTCTAGACACTAAGCACAAATGTGGGACCAATAATGCAACACTTATGATAAGACCAAAATTACTTTATTTTCTTTATCATCACACTATGCAGGCTCAAACATTAAGTTTAGTGAGTCATACACATAACTCACATATATACAAATATACTAAGGACCTAGGCCTATACAATCATAAAATGTTTGAGAGTATTGGCCAACAGCAATGTGACAACCTGTGTTACTACTAATTCAAACCCACTAAACACTGTGAAAAGAAGGAGTAGAACTACCTAAATGAAATGTTTATGAAACTCTTCCCCACCTACTAACAGCCACTAGCACAAACATTTCAGAAACATAACTAAAGAGGACCAAGTCATATGAGAAAACAGTCTAGCCTATAGAAAGAAGAAAATAACAGAGTTGGGAAGGAAAATAAACTCAAGTTGTATGGGTAAACAGTGTAGCCTATATATAAAAAAAGGAGAAGAGAGTAAGTTGGAAAGTAAATCAAACTTAAAAAAATTGTCAATATTCTTACTGCACTAATAATAATTTAAAACTTAACATTTATATTACTAACCCAAACATCCGCAGCAAATAATAAAATTCTGTAATTGATCCTTCTGTATCCATTATCTATAACACATTTCTGAAACAAAAATAATAGAACTTAAACAAAATTTTGTGGGCATCTGATAAAAACAAATCAACAACAATACACTTCCCACCAAGCTAAAGGGCTAAAATTTGGCACAGGTGTTCCTTATAAGCTGATTAGAAAAAGTAAAGATGTTTCATTCGGATGTTTTGTGATTAAGGAGGTGAAATCGGGGTAGCCACCCAAATCAACAATATTGCTTCATAAACTCTTTATAATCGTTTAGATGGTGATAATCTGATATGTTTGTTCTAATGATGCCTTCAAATAAATATAGCAATTATTTTTAACTCTCTAGATGCATCTAAAGGACAGGAAAAAATGAATACAGACAGTTAATTAAAATATGTAATTATGTTTTAATATACAGCTCCAAGAGACAGTAGAAATCTGTAGTTTATATGGGTCATTCTCAAATAAAGGGAAAATATTGAGCTTAATAATTTAAGAAATAAAAACTTTTTTAATTTTTGATTTTTTTATTATATACTTATAAAGTACGTATTATTAATTTAGGAATACCTGCAGCTCATAAAAATTTTAATTCACCGTTTTAAGCACTGCTTCAATCTAATTAGTTCCAGAGGAATGACAAATATAATAATAATAATATTAATAAATGTATAGGTATTTTTCTAATAATAATAATAATAATTATTATTATTATTAATAGAAAAATACCTATACATTTAAATAATAAATGTATAGGTATTTTTCTAATAATAATAATAATAATTATTATTATTATTAATAGAAAAATACCTATACATTTATTAATATAAATTATTACTAATACAAATCAATAATGTTTGTTTAACAATATGTACTGTTATAATATTATGATACGCCCAGAGCTTCGGTCGTAGATTTTATTGATTTTTAAACCATATTTGTTACTGGAAGTTGCTAAAGGATGTGGAATATTTTATTTTTGGTGTACCAGAGGTTGAAGTTCAAATTGACAAATATTTAATTTCAAAAAGAAAAATCAATACGGATGGACCTGTACCTGAACCTGGGGTTTTGGGCATTTTTGATACTGTGACGTGCTCTGGTGAATTTTTTTTTATGATCCTAACAGGTCATCTAAAAGTTTGTGTTAACTTATTGAAAAACACATTTTGACACTAACCATAATTTGGATAGAGTTTTATGATCCAAACTGATTTTTGAACACATTCACAGGTTTATCATGTGAAATGGGCTAGGTGAGTTTTCTAATACTAATTTTTTCTATGCTTTAGAAATTATTAACAATATTTGTTTGAATTCACTTATTTTGATGTGTGTGTGTGTGTGTGTGTGTGTGTGTGTGTGTGTGTGAGTGCTAGAAAACATTAAATTTCTAAATATTTGACAATTTTTTTTTTTAATCCACACCTGTCTCATACTATTGTTGATAGCTAGTCTAGCAGCTATATTTGAAAGATTTATAAAGGATTATTATAAATGTAGGTTCTATTATATATTTTTTTATTATTATTATTATTATTATTATTAGCAATGCGTCTTACTACTCATCCAGGTTTTACTCACTTAAGTTAATGTGAAATGGTAGGGTGATTGTGAGATGAAATGAAGAACCTACAGTTTAATGTGGAATCCGAACCACTGGTGGAGGCCTGGCATTCCCCACATTCACAAGTTGTGGTTAATACACGTCTTGTCAGAGGTGAAGGAAGGGTTTGGTAATCAGATAGATCTGTGCCGGGACCGAGGAATGAACCCAGGACCCCCAGCATAGAAGTCTGACGCCTTACCCCTAGACCGCGAGTTCACCCAAATTCTATTATGTCTTTTATTTAGAGTTAGTCTTAAGTTATCGAATATAGAAAATAATATAGTGTTCGCGTTTAGTAAAATTTAATGCTAATTGTTAGTGAAAACCTGGTGTTAGGATCCCCTAATCCAATGGTATTTAACCTGTGTTACACAAACCTCAAGCGGTTCGCCAGAATGGGTTTAGTTTGTATACAAATCCTATTGAACGCTATTATGCTGTGTGCATTTCTGAAATACTTTTCACACATTGAGAAAGTTGACAAAACACATGATTGGATAGCAAATCTTTTTGATACCACCACAGTCACTCCATCTGAACTTTCTATCAAATTTAAAGTTCTAAGATTTAACAGAAATTACTGCTGATAGCATTCTAAAAGCAACATTTATGACATCAATTTGTGATTCCTGCAAAAGCTCACCAGGAGTTCAAAGACATTGCCATTTCAAAGCTTTTTGCATTTCCATCTACTTATTTGTGTGAACAAGTATTTTCTTCAATAACATGAATAAAAACTAAAGAGAGGAATTTCGAGCCAGAACTCATCCTTGCACTCACTAACTTTCGTCCCCGATTGAACTACTAGCTTCAATAAAATAAGACCAGGCATGTCAATGAATGGATATTTCTAATCATTAAATAAATATCACATTTATTTTTGTATTTTAATAATATTAATATTGTTTTAAATCGCATTTAATTTATTATTGATTTAAATAGAGCAATAAATCCGCAAAATCCCTGATAGGCTATCCTTACTGGGTATATTGTAAAATCCAATGGGGGTACAATGTTATAAAAAATATTTTTAGGGGTATGTGAGCTAAAATGGGAGAATACCACTACTCTAATCTAACCTATAGTTAATTGTTTTAACACATTGAAAGAAAAAATTAGGCTCAATAAGACATTACCTGTAAATAATGACACAATCGTGAAGTTTGGTATCTTAATACATTTTAATGAGTATCAGCTACAATAGTTCTAAGATGTTTATAATAATAATGATGAATGACAATACTAACAAATAATAATGGTATGTTCAATGTTGCCAACGACCATATAAGTGTTGTAGCTAGACTAGTATAAGAAGTCCCTAGATTGTCACTAAACAAAAGAATTAAAGTCGTCAGATTTTTCGCCAAACCAATCATGCATACATTAATCTGAAATAAATGTAAGATACATCAGGGACTGAGGTGATCCCCGGATTTGGAACAATCTCATTGTGATTTGTGAATGACATATAGATGGTTAGGACCTTTTCTGTAGTCAAAACAAGCATTATGTGTTATTGCTCTACGTTAACTCAAAAATCAAAATTCAAAAATATTAAAATATAAAATGATGAATATGAAGCTGAAAAAACCAAACAAAAAATCACAAGTCACCAGACTTGTCGATAGGCGCTAAAAAATAAAATTAGTCGTTTCAGACCTGTAAAAGTCGTTAAATTGGTGACACTGAGTTTGCTGGACCAAAAACACAGAAAAGGAAATAACAAATACACAGCCTTACGGGAGATTTGCTGCGCCCCTCAAGTCAGGTAGAACTTAAAATATCAAGTGACAACAGCGCTTTCAAACGAGAATTCTTTAAAACCACTCACTTTCAAAATGTTCCTCATGAGTGTTATGTAGTCAGCCAGAAGGATGTGAGTTTTGTTATTCCTTGTTCTCTCTTTAATTATTTCCGTTTCCGGTACGGTCTACCATGTAATAGCGGCGCTAGGCTAAGTGCTTATTCTAATGGCCTATTAAATCTATTAACATAATGTCTAATCATCTAATTATTAATAACCTTCTCAGTACAAACTAAAGTTAAGTTACAACAACTGGCGACGAGTGATTATTTTTTTATTTTCAAGAACCCTGAGTTTATTTTGTGTCTTAGTATCGTGTGTGCAATTTTTCGTACGCCAACAGTCTTGACATGCCTAAGTTTTCCATTTTTGACTCTCGTCTCGAGGACATCAAGTCATATTTTGCCAGATTTGAACATTTCTGCACCACTGAAACAATTGCAGTGGACATAAGAGTGGCTTGGCTCCTAAGATGCATTGGCCTAGTCACTTAACAGGTCTTAAATGATCTCTGCTCGCCAGTCGCGCCAGGAACAAAGACTTTCGTCCAACTAAAGACTCTTCTCGAAACTCACTACGCTCCCGCAAGATCTGTGTACGAAGAGCGTTCTACCTTTAGTTGTCGCAAACAGCGTGCGGGAGAGTCCTACGTGGCCTTCAGCCTATCTTTACGTCATCTTGCCGCCACTTGTAGTTTCAGAACATTCCTGGATGACGCCCTAAAGTCGCAGTTCTATCACAACATCTCGTCGGACATGGTTCGCGACAAGATCAGGAATGAAGAGTGTAATTTCAGCGCGATGGTTGCTCTCGCCACCCGCTACGAGATCCCTGGACCAGCCACTGCACCGGCAAATGTCAGTGACAACCCTAATCTCATCAACGCGGTTCGCCCATATCAGCAGGAGAACAAGAAATTTAAGAAAAAGTTCCAATCCAGTCAAGGAAAAAAACCTCAGCTCTCGTCAGGACCCAATCAGCCATCTCAAAGCGCGTTATGTGCAGGTTGTGGTGGGTCTATTGCTAGGTATAATTGTCCCTTCAAAGATGCGCAATGTCATAACTGTCATTTTAGAGGACATATTGCTAAGGTTTGTCGTAGGGTCAAAAATTCCTCTCAGCATCAAGGAGGTGTCCGTCAAATTCAGGAGGACATACCTTCAGTGTCTGTCCAAGCTACTACAGCTTGTGACTTGTACGTGGTAAACAGTAGTCAGGCACCAGCTCGCGGCAGTGTTAAGTTGGAAGTCAATGGTGTACCTCTCACCATGGAAGTTGATACAGCGGACAGCGCTAGTCTTATTAGTGAGCCAGTGTACCTTGCACATTTCAAACACCTTCCTCTGGTGAGTACCAATTCACTTCGTGGTTGCACTGGGCACGAATTAGATCTCTTGGGGGAAACCCCTGTTAAAGTCTCGTATCAGGGTCAGTCTGCTACGTTACCCCTAGTAGTGGTTCGGGGCTCCTTCCCCTCACTATTGAGCATATCTTGGATCAGCCATATTCAGCTGGATTGGAACGCTATCTTTCCCATCAACTATGTTCGGCAGGTACAAGGTGATGTGGTGGGCCTGCTCAGGAATAAATATCCCTCAGTCTTTAAAGAGGTACCAGGTGATATTAAGGGTGTGGAAGTTAATGTAGTTCTAAAAGAGGGGACCATTCCAGTATTCTATGGCCCTCGAGTCATTCATATTCCTTTGAGGAATGCTGCTAAGAAGGCCCTTGAGGAAATGGAATTAAGCGGTTTTATTCAGAAAACCAATAGTCACACCTGGGGATCACCTCTGGTAATTGTTCCCCGGGCCAACAAATCTGCACGGGTTTGTGGAGATTTCAGCGTGACAGTAAACCCCCAGTTAAATCTTGAGCACAATCCTTTACCAGTTATCGATGACTTGTCTATTATTCAAGGTTCTGTTTTCAGTGTACTCGATCTTGCCCAGGCTTACCAACAGCTAAAGTTGGGACCAGCTTTTCATGAGATTTTGACCTTGAGCACTCCGTATGGCCCATACAAGTGCCTTCGCCTTCCATATGGTTTGTCTTCGGATCCAGCCATCTTTCAAAGCGTCATTAGTCAGGTATTGGCCGGTATTGATTGTGTTATTTATTTAGATGACATATTAGTGTCAGGTAACACAGCTGAGGAGTGTCTAAGTAAAGTGGAAGTTATTCTACAAAGGTTTGTAAAATATAATGTCACTGTCAAACTGGAAAAGTGTCATTTCCTAAGGCCAAGGGTTAGATTTTTGGGTCAAATTTTGGATGCCCAAGGGCTGAATCCAGATCTGGACCGCATTCCAGGCTCTCCTTCAAGCTAAAGAACCTTGATCAAAATCTGAACTTCACTCGTTCATTGGGTTTGTAACCTTTTACGCAAAGTTCATTCCCAACATGTCCACTTTGCTTTGTCCGTTTTATGCCTTGCTCAAGCAGGATGCCAATTGGAGGTGGGGATCTGAGCAACAAAAGGCTTATCATCAGTGTCTTCAGGAATTGAGTGGCAATCAGGTGCTCATTCCTTACTCTACTGGCTTGCCACGTAGGATGACAAGTGATGCCTCTCAGTATGTTGCGGGTGCTGTCATCTCCCACATCTTCCCCGATGGGGAGGAACGCCCTATCACTTTCGCATCTAAGACCTTCTCCAATGCTGAGAAAAACTACCCCCAGCCCGAGCGTGAGGATGCAGCTATTATTTTTGGGCTTAAGAAATTTAGTAAATACCTGTTTGGCAGATCTTTTGAGCTATGCACTGACAATGCAGCGTTGGTGTCTATTTTTGGGTCTAAAGCTAAAATGCGACTTCTCACTGCTCTTCGCCTACAACGTTGGGCCATCTTGTTGTCAGCCTTCCAGTATAAGATCACATTTCGAAAATCTGAGCTGATTCCTCATGTTGATTTCCTTAGCCGAAACCCTCTCCCCGACCAGACGGAGGTGGAGTCTGACATCTACAAGATCTCCTTGGTGTCCCTGGGACCTCTCACTGCGGTCTAGGTGGCCACCGAGACCAGGAAGGATCCCATATTGAGTCGAGTGCTCACATATGTCCTCAATGGTTGGCCTGATGTGGTTCCCGATGAAGGTCTTCGCCCTTTTAATCGGTGAGACATAGAGTTATCGGCCGAATCTGATTGTTTATTGTGGTTGTCTAGGGTCATCGTCCCGTCAGCGCTTCGTCCCGAAGTCCTGGATCTCCTCCACGAGTTTCATCCCGGCTCTAGTCACATGAAAAACCTGGCACGTGGTTTTGTGTGGTGGCCAGGTCTTGATGACGAATTGGAAGCTAGGGTAAACAGGTGTGGTGTTTGCTAATCACTCCAGTCAACGGCACCTCACGAGCCTCTGATTCTTTGGTCCTGGCCTACTAGAAGTTGGCAAAGAATTTATATTGATTTAGCTGAATTTGAAGGTAAGGCCCTACTCATTACTGTGAATGGTCATTCTAAATGGCCCGAGGTCCGAATCTTGAACGAAGGCACCTCAGCAGAGCACACCTGTGAAGTTCTGCGCTCAATGTTTGCAGCCTGGGGGCTGCCCGAGGAAGTCGTATCTGACAATGGTCCGCCGTTCTCGTCAGCTGCATTCGTTAGTTTTCTGTCTAACAATAGAATTGTACATTCCCCTTCTCCTGTTCACCACCCCCAATCTAACGGTTTGGCGGAGATTGTCGTTAAGACCACCAAGACAGCTCTCATGAAACAATTGTTTGATGTTTCTACTAAATCCAGAACCCTTCAGAATTTTGTAGACGCCTTTCTTTTGGCATATCGCAACACGCCTCACACGGTAACTAAGGTGACACCAGCTGAAATATTTTTGGGCCGAAAGCCCCGCATTAAGCTTTCGCTTCTCCACCCGTCCATTGTTCTCAAGCAAAGAGTGAAGGAGGCTCAGGCAAAATTCACTGCTTCACAATCTTCCAAGGTCACACATTTCTCCCCAGGTGACCTAGTGTGGGTGCGCTCTATCACTCATCGCAAACTCAAGGCGGTTCCAGGTGAAATTCAGCATAGAGTCTCAAATGTATCATATCTAGTGATGGTTGGTGGACGCTCCAAACAAATTTCAACATCTCATCTACGCCTCCGAGACCCCAAGGCTGTTCCAGTTGAATTGTCATGGGAGATGGTCAAGCAGGCCATGCCAGAACCTACGACTACCTCTAAATCTGATGAACCAACACCGGGCCCCCTAATTCAGCCACCCCCAGTTGCTTACCGCTCCCGGCCAGCATCTCCAGCTCCAGAGCCTTCCACGGGTTCCACTCCAGAGACCCTTCGTCGAACTCCCAGCGTGACGGCTCCGGTTAACACCCCTGTGAGACCTGCTGCAGCGCCTTCGATATTGTCTGCCCCCCGAGCAACCTCGTCAAACCCATCGCCTGGGGGCGCCCCAGTAACAACTCACTCTCGACGTCAGGTCATCAAACCCCAATGCCCGGACTTTATCTATGTTTCGCATTAGTCAGAACTTTGATTGTGTTCCTTCCTTGCTCATTTTACTTGATTGAAACCAAGACTATTAATGGATCCAAGGACTTATACTTACTCTTGTATTCTCAAGGCCTGCGCAGGCAATTAATGTTAAGTTAATTACGCGTGGGAGAGTGTTATGTAGTGAGCCAGAAGGTTGTGAGTTTTGTTATTCTTTGCTCTCTCTTTTATGATTTTGGTTTCCGGTACGGTCTACCATGTGATGGCAGCGTCAGGCTAAGTGCTTATTCTAATGGCCTATTAAATCTATTAACATCATGTATAATCTTCTAATTATTAATAACCTTCTCAGTATAAACTAAAGTTAAGTTAAAACAATGAGAAAGACAAGCTGAGAGAGTGAGAGCTAATTGTTGCTGTCTGTCTCTCCGAGTACAATATTTCAGTACAGGTAGCAGTAATCCCTTACCTCACCTCACCTCCATTTAATTGACCAACACTTTTCAAACAATTGAGTGTGTTGGACCCAAATATTCAATGTGAGTGCTTCTCCAGAGACACGAAGTCTTGGAAATGTACTTGGAAATGGATTATTAAATATTTTGTGACTTTCATCTGCGTTCAGAGTTCTTTAGGATTCACTTTTTTATTAGACTGGACTGCAAATGATTGGGATATCAGTGTTCGAATCCCGATCGGGTGTAGTGAGATTATGAGAGTGTTTTTTCTTAAAATGCTTAAAATTCTCCTTCAATGCAAATACAGTCACATTTCCCAAAAATTGTACTTTCCTCATTCCTTATCCATTAATGTAAATACACGAATAGCTGTAACGGTAAGTAAGAAATGGCGCACAAAATATACCATTAATTAAAATTAAATACTTATGTTGTAAAGGTTGCATTTATTTTTTACGTTTTATTCTCAAATTGATACAAACAAAATATACAAGTGATAGGGTACTTTATTAACTAAAAAAAAGTTAAATGCATGGAAAATACAATGAAAATAGTTTCCTAAGTATATATTTGGTATCGGTAATATGTTTTTATTTAAACACTAGAATGATTATATTCAACATTATTTTATACTAATACCCGCCTCGGTGGTGTAGTTAGCTAACGCGCTAGTTTCACGTCGAGCTAGAATGCCGATAAAGGGGAGACTGAGGTTCGAATCTCACTTGGTTGAACTGGGGGAGGTTTTTCTTAAATGGTTTTCCACTATTCCTCCACGCAAATTCGGGTTCACTTTCTCAATATTCAACCTTCTCAAATTCTAACCTAATAGTGTAATTAGTATACTTAAGCGTATTGCTCGAATTGGTAGACATGGTACTAAGTATTATTATTTTGATTATATGTTGTACCTTCTCGGGGTTTAGATAGTACGTAACATACATATATCAATATAAGAAATAGCAAGAAGAGGGTAGGTTTGAAAAATATAAATTTAATTAATTATAAGGCAGAACAGGGTACATAATGCAGCTTAGGAACATCATCTCAAATAACATGGTCTATAAACTTTACTGCGTCAAGTTACCTATAAGATTACTGGGCAGAGACAAAAGTAAACATGGTGTGAAGCGCCCATTAGCTGTACGATAACAGATTAGAAAATCTAGTTACAATCCGTCTGCTTGATACATTAACATGGAGCATTCTGCAGACAATTGTATCGGGCAAATTCAAAGTCTGTGTTCTCGAATATTACCTTTTCTTAGGCTGGCACACGACCCATTGGTCTAAGCCAGTAGGGCAACGATAATACAATAGTTAGGCACCCCGAAAAAGAGGGTGAGCAACACAAATTAAAGACAAAAAATTAGAAACCACGAACGTGCCAGAAGGGCTGAACCGGCCCACAAGTTGAATACCCAAGCGGTGTACAACATAAATTAAACATGAAATATAAGATACCACGAGCCGTGCCAGAAGGGATGAAGCGGCCCACAAGTTGAACACCCAAGTGGTGTAGAACATAAATTAAACTTGCCTAACTAGGCACCGCCCCAAGGCCCTGGTCCAAGGACACAGCAGGAAACGCGCGTGAAGCGCGAGAGGATATCAATAAATATAAAAAACTACGACAGACATTAAGTTATATAATAGGCTAATCCTCTAAACTAATATTCCCTAAAGACTACGATGTGAGTCCAGCCATGGCACAGGCTATTCCCAATTCCTTTATTGATCTATCGAAGTGCAGGTTACTTTCTACGGTCCGGTCGGTCCCTCGGCGAGAACATCTTGATCATCACTAAATGTAGGCTAAGTTAGTTGAGAGACGACTGTCTAGAAGACGTTGATTAATAGCAATCATATAGTTGCCAAGCGAACCACGGAGTTTTATAGTGGTAGAACGCACTGAATGCTGGGACGGACCAGAAGAGGGCGTGATTGACCATCTAGTGGGTTCTGGAAGGTTGACTTCGCCTAGTGAGCTGGCTGAGTGCCATCTTCAGTTGATCCAGAAACTCGGACCGGTCAAGTGCGATATAATTGAATGGCACGGTCCCCCCGCCATTCTGACGGCATCGCTTCTGATGGGGCCGGAATCGTCCATGAAGTATCCAAGATGTTGGTATGTAACACAGACATCTATGTATTACAAAACTTGTATGTAGATCAGGAAAGAATAATATGTGAGTGTATTTAACCCATGATTAGTTGCTTCAAATTTTAAGGCCGAAAAAGTGCTGAACTGGTTTAGCCCGTTACAATACTAATGTGTATTGAGAGTTAACAAATCGGTTTTAAATCAGTTCATAGTAAAATCTAGTCTGAAAATGAAGCTTATCTCCCTAAACGCGCTTTTAGGATTACGCAACAAAATGCTCATAATGCTTTGTCTAATTACACTCGTCCAACACCTTCTTGTGTCTGTATCGAAGATTAAATATCTCTTAAGCTAAGTAAAGGGGAATAGAATTTAATATGATTTTTTTTACACTTTTCCTGCTTTCACATTTCAAAATTTCAAAATTTTAAATGTTCAGACTTTGTAGTTAATTTGAGTGGTCCCTATCTCTGCTTGATGAATTCCAATTTTATACCACACATAGAAGTAGTTTATCCACTAGTTTTGAACATTTTAGTCTCCCCCTCCCCATTTCTATAACTCCCACTTCAAATACTCAAATCTAATTCTTATTTGGTTAGCTGAAACCGTACCTCTGCCAGCATGCAAAACTTAGATTTTCGACCATAATTAATTTTCTTTTATAAACGCCCCTTTATTTCCTGGACTCCCATTATAAACTTTAAAATTTTCGGACTTTAATAGTTATTTGGAGTGGTATATTTGCCTATATGCAGAATACTAGTTTAATACCACACCGAAAAGAGTTTATTTCTAATAATTATTAGTTTTTAACCACTCAATCAACTTTTACAACCTACGCTGAGAATTTTTAAATTCTAACATTTATTTGGTTATCCGGTGTTTTATTTCTACCTGTCTATAAAATTTTAATTTTTAACCTCATCTCAAACGTTATTTCTAGCTTTAACTTCTCCCTCCCCAATTTCCCATAATTTACATTTAAAATTATCATATTTTTTGTTTATTTAGAGTAGTCCTTATACAAAGGAATATAAGTTCTCTACCACACCGAGAAGTAGTTGAATGTATTAGTTATTTTAAATGTTGACCACGCACCCTTCCCCTACCATTTCTTCAACTACCGCTTAGAAATTTCAAATATTAAGATTTATTTGGTTATTTGAAAGGTAATCCCACCTACTCACCAAATTTAAATATTATATCACGGCTAAAAGTTGTGTTTATTTTTATAACCCCTTACCACCCCCTTCCCCCACCAACATTTCCAGTGGTTACATTTAAAATATAAAATGTACAGACTTATAGTAATTTGACATGTCCCTCTACTTATACATTTCAATCTTCTACCACACTGGGAATTAGTTGTTTCTATTGGTTTTGTAAATATTTAAGGGCATTTTTATAACTATCATTTAGAAATTCCCATTTTAAGACTAATTTGGTTATTTGGAGTTGTCTTCCCAAACGTCTGTCAAACTTAAATTTTCTAGCACACATAAAAGATTTTTATATTGTTTATATTCCCTTTCTTATGTCCCAGGGTTCCACTTATTAAATAAAACTGTTCATAATTTTATAATTATTTGGAGTGGTACCATTGGTTGTCTGAAAACTTTCAATCTTCTATCATACTAGAAGGTATTTATTTATATTAGTTTTGGTAGTCTTGAGCATACTTTTCACCAACGCATCTCGGAACCCATCGTGGATGTCATACATAAATTAATTTCTTATTACTATTCTGCGACTCGATGAACTCTCATGAAATTTCATCTTGATTGGAGAACATACAATTCACTACCTCCTTTCCCCCATTTACAACCCCTTAGGCGATGAAATTTGAAAAACCCTAAAAATGTCTCACCCAATTCTATAAAGAAACATTCATTTTACATTTCAAAGCTATATGTCCACTAGTTCAAAAGATGTATGATCAGTGAATTTTGAAAATTTTCAACCCCCCCACCACCACCACCACCACTTTTTCATCTCTTACAGGTTGATGAATTTAACAAAATTCGGTCCTATCTCTGGTAACCTTTACTAAAAATTTCAAATTTGTATGTTTGTAACCATTAAGGTCTTTTAACAAAACTACAATTTTCCTAACTCATTTATTGTCTCTACAGGAAAAATTGGCCGTGTAGTTAGGAATTTTAAGCAATAATGTCCCATCCCTATTTATTCTATTGAAAGCGTTTAGGAAAAATTATAGATTGTGATAATTCTTCAATTCTTACAACAACAACAAAAAAAAAACAGAAATTATTCACAAAAACAAATACTCTCTTGAGTTGCTTTAGTTAACAAGATTACCATCAGAGTGAAACAAAGTACAGCTTGGTTATTTATGCGCGAATTACAATATTCTGACATATTCACACTCATGTTAATATCATTATATCAACATTTAGTTTAATATAAGAGAGCAAACATAATAAATCCTCAAATTTGTGTTTTATACTTTAAATATTTAGTTATATTATTTTTAAATAGCATTTGGAATAGACTATTTGGCCGAAATTAACTGTAGATAATTGTTTTCAATAGATACTTATTCTATGATATCAATGTTGGTATCCATTAAGTGAGAAATAATGTTGTAATAAAGACGAAACTACAAACTATTTCATAAGTTGTATAATATTAACTTGTTTCCATATTATTAAGGCTAATAACTAGACCTACCCCAATAAATAAATGGTATGGTGTACTATATATACTTTATCTCACCTTTGTCTAAAAATGGAAACAATTACTTAAAACTTGTAAGATATGTGAACCAGATAATATACATTGCAGAAACATGTTGGAAAAATAGCGCATCACATTCCACCAAGAGGCATAAATGAAAGAAACGTATTGTTCATTATTTATATTTTACAAAAACATTTTGTTTATCAAAAAGCATAATAATAAACTCTCAATTTCCAATACTGTAGTATATGTATAATACAAGTTTTGTGCGCCATAAAGCATTGTAAACAACTGAGAAACAAGTGAAGTGTGCAGCCGCCATGACAGACAAACGAGTGTAGTGTCAGTGTTACGATGTAATGGCTGGAACAGCCTCTAATATTCACATTTGTACTGTGACTTCAACTAACACTCTCATACATAACAGATGGCGACGAGATAGTGGAAATAGACGCTTATAATATTCAGTTAAGCCGTGTGCGTGTATAATTTGATAATTAATTGGTTGGAAGACTACGAATTATTGGCCAGTATGTCTGAACGACAGGAATTATACGTGGGTGAGACCTCAACATGGCCGCCATACTTGACGCAATTAAAGAGTTTTTTTTATATCGAAGAACATAGTTGATGATACGCAGAAGAGAGCCCATTTGTGTAGTTGTGGGTTAGGTACGTTGAAAATTCTCATTGGCAAATTTGGGGCACGCGATTTGAGTGAGATTCCATTTGTAGAACTTATTGATTGGTTGACTACGCGGTTCACGCCTCGGCCAAACGAGGCAGTGCAGTACCACCTGTTCACCCGCCGACGCCAGCATATAGGGGAGAGTATAGATGTATTTGCCACTGATCTTTGCCGAATTGTCGATGGTTGTGGTTTTGGTGGTGAGGTTGTAACGGAAATGATGCTCCGTAATCAATTTGTTTGCGGATTGGCTGTCACTCATCTACAGCAACAATTTTTTATCAAGCTCGACCTGACATTTAAAATAGCAATAGAAGCTAGCAAAGCGGCTGAACTTGCCAGAAAATATGTAGAGGATGTACTTGATGAAGTAACAAAACACGGAGCTGTATATGGGATTGGTAGCCAGCCCCAATGTAAATCTACCTTCCAGCGAACGCGCTGACAGGATACAAACCACGGGTCACAACGGCAAGTAGGAAATCCACCCTCATGCCAACTAGGGCCTGGCAAGGAGAACTGAGGGAAAAGAGCACGCCACTTCTTTCCGGGACAATGTTTGAGATGTGCAGGGTAACATCAAACACGACACTATACGGTGGATCAAAACAAACTTTACTGTACAGCTTGTGATCAAAGAGGGCATGTGGAGCCTGTTTGTCTTTCGGAGACGAGACACGGTAGGAATACAGCAAGGGCACATCAGGTAATGGAGATAGCAGAGCCTCATAAACAGGATTCCGAGGAACTATCAATAGAGTGGCTGGAGCTATACAATATTAAAGATGTATCGAAACACAGTGTGCCTGACACCAAGAGGCAACCCACAATACCAACAATAATATTTTCCCTGCGCATAGACGGTATGTTTCACACCATGGAGGTAGACACAGGGGCAGCCCTGACGCTCATCTTGGAGGAAACTTATTAAGTACTGTGGCCTCACTAACCCAAGTTAGAGTCCTTGGACGTGGATTTGCGTACCTGGGCAGCTGACACACCATTTCGACTACTAGGCTCAAAATCAGTAGAGGTACAATTTAAAGAAAGGCGAGCAAGCCTAACCCTGGCAGTAGCCACAGGCCATGGACCCAGTCTACTCGTAAGACCGTGGTCTAATCCCATTGGGCTCCCATTTCACTGGCTATATGTTGTAGGCAACACTTTAGCGAACACAGAGCAAAACTCTACCAGCATTAATCACCAACAAGAATTACCGGTACCTGGATACAGGACAAACAATAAGGCTACAGTGCAAAATACCCTGCTTACTTTGAGTGAGGTTAAGGATTTAAACACCATGGTACAAGGTTACCCTGAAGTGGCCGACACCACATTTGGAGAGTAATGGACCTATGGTGAGACTGGAGCTGGATCCATCCTTACCACCAAAATATTGTAAGGCTAGGCAAGTACCATTTGCGTTAAGAGACAGAGTGGATAAGGGAATTCAAAGGCTAGTTGATCTGGGGGTGTATAAGCCAGTGAGATACTCTAGATGGGCCACAACATTAGTTATAATTGAAAAAGGAAATGGGAAGCTTCTCCTTTGTGGGGATTACAGGGTAACACTGAACAAAGCCTTAAATCCTGATATAAACCCCTTACCTACAGCTTCAGAGGCTTTCGCAAAACTGTTATGAGGAACAATTTTTGAAAAAATTGATTTAGAGCAAACATATAGGCAGATCAAAGTAAATGTAGAATCTGCATATGTTTTAACAGCCCACACAATCAGAGGACTCCACCGAGTGCACCGCTTGCCATTCGGGATTAACGTGGGACCAGGCATTTTCCAAAGAATGATGGCCAACTTATTTCAGATATAGAGGGAGCGACAATCCTACTGGACGACATAGTAGTGACAAGTAGAACGTTCCAAGAACACAAGGACAAACTGTGTCAGGTGCTTCAGCGACTCAGTACGGTAATGCGAGCTTTCGAGTCAAAATAGCAAAATGTCAGTTTGGAGTCCCAGCAACAACCTTTTTGGGATGTCAAATTGATGCTTCAAGCCTACACCCAATGTCTGAAAAAGTTAGTACTATTTAGACTGTCCCAGAACCTGTGAATAAAACACAGATACAGTCATTTTTAGGATTGCAAAATTTTTATGAGGGTTTTCAACGCAAAAAAGCTACTATCCTGGAACCACTCCACCGTCTACTGGACCAACATTGTGAGTGGAACTGGACGCAGGGACATAGGAAAGCCATGGATGCAGTTAAAAGGCTACTGACATCAGCACCGTTCTTGGTTCACTACGACCCAATCAAACCTGTGATGCCAGCCCTAATGGAATTGGAGCGGTACTAGCCCACATAATGGAAAATGGGACTAAAATGCCAATAGTATTTGGGTCTAGGACGCTCACCAAAGCAGAGCGCAACTATTCACAGATAGACAAAGAAGGCTTAGCTCTTGTCTATGGGGTGACATGGTTTCGAAAAAACCTCCTTTGTCGCAAATTTACAGCAGTGACAGATCACAAACCACTTTTAGGACTTTTAGCTGCTGACAAACCCATTCCAGCAGTGGTTTTGCCTTGCATGCTCAGATGGTCATTAATCCTGTCAGCCTACGACTACGACTTGCAGTATCGACCGGGCAAGAAAGTGAGGCATGCAGATGCTCTTAGCAGACTACCAGAACCCAATGAAAAACAAGTCTACCCAGAGTTATTGGGAGTTTACTTACTGGATATACCAGGGGAAGGACCTATATCTTCATAATAATAAGTCAACAAAAGAAAGAGCGTGCTGAGTGAGTGATGAATATCTGAAAAAGCTGGGATAAAGTAAAACCATACCCAGCACACGCAATTAGGAACCATTGCAGGACCCGTCCCCATGGTCAAACTCAACAATAAATAACTATAGACAAGAATATAACAATACCACTAATTCGATTAATAGACAACAATTTTGCTAGCACTATACCTAAGGATGAATGTATAAGAAGAGTAAGTAGAAAAAATTAACGACAAGAGTTGTTTATTAGATATTCAAAAGATATGACCAACAATTAATTTAAATAAATGATCCAAAGGAAGGAAAAAGGTATAGAAGATTTTGTAATCACAATACAATGGCCTCATATGAAGAGTACCTTAAATGTATAAGTGATTACCATCACTAATTAAGTTAACAAAATTAACAGTTAGGCAAAAGAGAACAATATAGGTCTCATCAATTTAACTTCTGCCAAATGCTCATGTTATTTACAAAAATAATTAAAATCATTTATGTCAGTATCCTTGCATTTCTCCGTCCCGTAAAAAGGAAAAATATACTTAGACCTAAAATCATCAGATTTCTTACGTTGGCATTAGCTAGAGCAATCCACATTTAAATTGCCAACACTTAAGAAACTACCAACCGTAAATTAAGTTATTAAGGCGGCTATTGCTGACCTCTTACTAGCGCTGATGGCGCCCGATACATTAAGTTAGTTTGTAAACATTGGAAGTGAGACATTAATAGCACTACTCTATAAACAGTATCCAGTAAAGTTCAATATAATAGAGATAAGCCTTAAGTCCGAAAAATGGCATTGTTATTAACTAAATTACTAGATATTTGTTTTCCCGTTAGAGTCCAATAACACAAGTGCATTATACTTGAGATAAGTATAAAGTACCCAATAAATATTATTATTAACAAAACCATTAGATATTTGTTTTTCTAGTTCAAGTTCAAAGTTTAAATCCTTTATACTTGAAATAAATATTAAGTACATAAAAAAATATTATTACTAATAATCTCATCAGATATTTGATTTTCTAGTTCAAGTTCAAAGTGTAAGTCCACTATGCCGAAAAAGAATTTTGAAAATAAAAGATTAATCCGAAAAAGAATTTTGCTTACATTATTAATTTCCGAAGCCTTCGTTTGCTCAAGTGATTACCAAAGCCAGTCCAAGAGTGTCACTTCACTCACACGATCACGTATACGGTTAAAACACAGTCCACAGAACGCGGAATGATGGGATGACGAGGGGAGGAAAAGCCAAAGAACATAAACAAGGAGGGGGTGGGGGGTTCTGGAAGCATCTGGACTGGAGTAGAAACTAAACTTGGCACTGGCGAAGAGTATCTTCTTTCCAAACGAAAATATTTGGTTCGGGGAAGCTGTCGCTTATAGTTGAATAGGCGCGGTCTTAGTTTTCTGTGGTCGGTCATCTTGTTCAGACGTGTGTGTTTAAATGGGCCGGTCGTGTGTGTAGTTGAGCCAGCAGCAGACGGTGTCGGTACAATAGGGTAAGTCCGTTGTTATTAACTTGGTTATGGTTAGCTTGTGGCTAATGCTACAAGACCAGCAGCTCTACAGCTGCTTCATAACACCCACCTGGGAATCATAAACGCAAAGTATGCAGCACGCAGTTCAATGTAGTGGCCAAACAAAGAAAAGGAAGTAGAAGCAACTGTACGAAGCTGAAATACCTACCAAGAAGTTAAACATAGCCCAATCAAGGCTACAACTCATCCTCTGCCAAACCCCAGCAAACCGTGGTCCAGAGTTCACATTGACTTTGCCGGACCAATAGAAAAACACACACTACTCCTGGTAGTGGATGCATATTCCAAATGGATGGAAGCCACCACAATAATCTCAATGAGAACCGGATCACTTATCAAGAACATGTGAAAGATTTTTGCAAGACATGGCATCCCAGACACACTAGTTAGCGCCAATGGTACATAGTTAGTGTCTGCCGAGTTTGCTGCATTATTAAGAAAAAATGGAGTCGTACATGGGAAAACACCACTATATCACCCTTCAAGTAATGGGCAGGCTGAACGATCAGTAGAAACTATAAAAAAATGTCTAAAAACATGTCAAGGGAGATTGGCATACACGTTTCGCGCGTGTTCTTTTTAGCCACAGAATCACCCACACGAAACCACCAGTGACTCCGGTTAGAATTGCTTATGGATCGTAAACTGCAAACGACCCTAGAAATGCTCCATCCGGACCACACATCTTACAGGGAAGGAAAGAAAGGGACAAACAAACACCCTAAGAGACAGTTCCACCTAGGAGATACAGTAAGTATTCGGGAATATTCTGCCAACCATCCCAAGTGGACCCAGGTCACAGTGGAAAAATCCTTAGGGGAATGGATGTATGAAGTAACCAACAAGGATGGTCGTAGACAGAGAAGGCATGTTGACCAGTTCAGACAAGCTTCAGAGTCACTCCAAACAGGCAAGCAGCAATATTCTCAGAGAGAACAGATCATGCCGGTACAGCCATTCAGGTGGAATGACACACCAACGCAACAAGAACCAGACCAGGACCGGCTCCCATTGTTTGAACGACACCATGAGATGATACCACAGCGAGATAAGTCGTGGGAACCTGGATAAACCAGTGGGCAAAACCAACAGGCAACACAAAAACGGGGAAGGCCATGTAAGGAGCAGCAACAGCAAGTACCTTGTTTACAGCCAGTGTACACCAAGTACCCATATCAGCCACTCTACTTGCAACTCAGCGGAAGGAGACATGAGCTACCTTTGTTGTAGCCACAAAGGACAAGTCGAACAAACCCTCGTTATGTTGACTAAAAAGTGAAATTAGTGAGTGGGGGAGGAACTGCATAGATTTAGAAGAAGAAAACACCATATTTATAATTTAAATTTGAGGGGAGGACTGTAGTATATGTATAATACAAGTCTTGTTGTGCGCCAGAAAGCATTGTAAACAATTGAGAAACTAGTGAAGTGTGCAGCCGCCACGACAGATAATCGAGTATAGCGTCAGTGTTACAATGTAATGGCTGGAACTGCCTCTCTAATAATCGTGCTTATAATGTGACTTCAGTTAACACTCGCATACATAACAAAGACAAAAATAAAATATGTACTAATAGCGTGGAAGCCCGTCCATAAATTAGGTAAGAATTCTTTGGGGTGGGGGTGATCAGTATTTCCTTGCGTTTTCGTGGAGGTGGGCAGAATCCATCTTAACTAAGGATTTTATCAATGTAGATGGTGAGGCAAAATCTCAAAAACCACTTCTACAGACGCGCGGTCAAAAAGGTTGCGCCTAGCGATGAAAGAGGGTGCTAAAGCGTTGCCAATACCATACATACAGAGCTATAGATAACTATAAACTGTCATTTACTTATGATGTGTTGCACCTAATTTTACTGCGATAAGACGTATTCTATAATGTCACATCATCAATCCTTTTGTCTAAAATAATATAATTTACCAAATCGTAAGAAAATTACCTAAGATTGGTAAGATGAGAAGGGGAGTGGGGGTGGAGAAAAATCTTACAGTCCCTTACGTAGGGAGATTTTGGGGGGAGGGGGTCGAAATAATGAAAAAAACCTTACGTAATTTATTGGTTTTATAAAAATATATTTCAAGTAAAGGTTTTTTTTTAAATTTAAGATTTACTACAACCTTATAATAATGAGTTATTTAATGTCTCAAATACTTGTGAAGATATGATTAAAATTTACAATATCTGCCTATGTATATTATCTTTAAAATGATTTTCATGAGATGATTAGAACGGTCATTTAGTTTATAATGATAAACAATGCCCACATACGAAATTTAATAAAAACGTGACAGTGGATTTTGAGATATATTGTTTTATCTCTTTTTTAACTTTAGTAAACGACTCTCAATTTTATGGTAAGATATCTAATTCAAAAAATTCCCCGGGCGAACCTTATAAAAACGATATATTCCAAGTTTTAGCCAGATCAGTAAAATGATGTTGGCTCTAGGCCTAGATATAGACACACCGCAGACGGCACCACACACAAAAAAAAGAACCTTTTCGGTTTCGGGAGGTTGACAGTTATCAAAATTTAGACTTTTTTTTTACAAGCACGGTGCTTTTTTCTTGTGTCGAGAGAAAGTAAAAATTGTCTATTTACGTCAATATGAGCACAAATCATAGTCTTATACGCTTCGATGGTGCAAACACATTTCTATACATTCTTAAAACTACTTTCAACTAAAGGCTCAATGGCACTTATGGAGTAAAATAATCACAATTTAAGAAGCAAAAAGTAGTAAATATTACAATGGCCACTTATGTAAGTTTTTGAGTTCATACATTCATAATGTCCCATTATTTGAATATTGTATTTATTTTTAACCTGTCAACAATAGTTATATAGTCTTTAACTGGCGTACAGTTCCATACAAAGATTATTGTATCTTTTTCATAAAACTGGGGGATGGCTACTGAAGAACTGACATTAAGCTTAAGGAATATATATTTTACTACAAAAATAAAGAAAGAAAGACTCATTGTATTAAATGTTATCGATAATATCAAGTGGAAATAGGAAGAGCTGCAGTTCCGCAGTGCCTATATACGAGCCACTACTGGGCATCATATTGTGTTAATGTATATATATCATACAAAAAAAAAATCTTTAGAAATAAAATTTGAGATAATTAACTGGTCAGAACCTTCACCTTCATTTTGGCAAAAACAATATTAAAAAATATCTAGCCACTTGTTAAATAAATTAGTATTTTTAAACGTCTGTAATTCTCCTCAGTGCTCCTTAACAAATAATTTCAACAGACAACCAGTCCCTTAGTAAAATAAATAAATAAAAGGTCCATTGTGTTTCAAGTTTTATTTGTAATGTTCAGTCAGAGTAAACTTATTTGTGTGGCAGGATGGATTAGGGTACTTAGGGATGAGGGGTGGTGTTGAAGCTTGCTCGGTGGCAGCCAGCCGACAGGTTAACTCGAGGAGCTCATATTTTGTATTTTCTTTCTAGTAAATTCGAGTTTAATGTGAGTCGTTTAAGAAATGCTCACTTGACTACGCTGTAGTCACTGGGGATTGCACCTAGCGATCCGGACGATGAAGGAGTAAAGCCATGAAAAGGAGCACAACACGTTTAATCTAGTGGTTATGGATCTGCTCTTCCCTTGTCTGTGACCAAAGACGATTTATAAACAGGGTACAAGCGTAGGAATTAAATCGCAAACCCCTAAATCAGGAACGTACATGTCTTCAACATTGTTGTAACTTAACTTTAGTTTACACTGAGAAGGTTATTAATAATTAGAAGATTAGACATGATGTTAATAGATTTATTTTGACATTAGAATAAGCAGTTAACCTAGCGGCGCCATTACATGGTAGACCGTACCGGAAACCGAAATCATAAAAGTGAGAGCAAAGAATAACAAAACTCACAGCCTTCTGGCTGACTACATAAAAAAGATATTGTAAGTGGAAAAATAAGAAAAACTTTTTAAAGCTTGAAATCGTAATTTCTTAATTGAGAGGGTTGAGGAAAAATAAGATGACCCCCATAAAGCTAAATGGATTATTTTCACTATTTAAATGTCTATAAAATCCGTAAATCCAGCTATAAAAATAAATAAAATATTAGTAAAAATATCCTCAAAATATCGACTAACCATAATCCTATTTGTGGGAAGCTACCATAAATCCGCGAAAACACATATAATCATAAATTTAGGGCTATCATATTTTTACCCTAACCCCCTCAATTTGGATGGGTTTATATTTATGGATAATGCTTCGTTAATGGTGAACAGTGCATAGCTAATGATGCGTAAAATGTTAAAAACACATTGTGACATTAACTTGTTCCCAAACAAAACTTAAAAAAAGGTGCTCAGGTCATAATAAAACTTAAAACATTATAATAGAATGTAATGATTAAAACTTACATTTATTGGATTTTATTTATAAAATTGGGAAAATCCTTTTCGAGCGCGTATAGTTCTGATTAATCTTTTTTGGTTGAGTTCCCACCCCGCTCACGTAATCCGAACCCTCCAACCCCAACCATAATGTTAAAGGTAGATGACAACCAATGAATACATATATTTTTTAAATGTGTTATTACATGTTTTTATTCAATAGTGATTATATTATTAAATAATAATCATGCATGTTTGGATTAAACTAATAAATAAAGTATATCATATCCTGTAATAAATTAATAAATGTATTACGTAAACCCACTGTTTAGTAGGTTGTTGTATTGTACTTAAATTTAACACTGAATATTTTCATTTCAAATTAACAATGAAAATATCGGCCGTGACAAGCCCGGTGACCTCTGGGAATGACTAATGTGTGTTAGGCTTTACATTAGAAATTAAAGTAGCTTTACATTAAAATAAGAATCCTAATGCCTTATAATATTATTATTTTGGTTTTCATTTTACTTTGGGAATTAAATTTTATATTATATTATAATATTAGTTAAATTATTTCTTCATTCAACATTTCGCACGCCCAAACAAAAAATAATGGCCCAAAATGTTTACCCCCACCGGCCAAAATAAATATCTCGCAACCAGTAGCGACTCCTCTTTGAGTGCGCAAGTGCAATAGTATTTCATTTTATATTAATTAAATAACCCTTCATAGAGAACCAATATTTCTATTTAGATTGAACTGGTTAAAATTGGCTATGCTCTTGAGCATATCATTCTCTTTACTATAGCACTTGTGAGCTTGACTGCTAGGGCTACCCTTCTGCCTCTACTAAGTTGTAGGTGCATGCAACCATCTGAGCATGCGTAGTAAAACAAAGAGAGGTTGTTGACCTAGATAGCAAGTTTCAAAGTATCCCTTTAGCATGTGGCTTGGTGCACAATTCGATAGTGAACGTAAATATTTGTTTCGGAATCATGAGTTTGACTAAAGCGTTGCTATAAATTTTAGTACATTTTAAATCGCAACTATTCTTTCTTAGTGCTCACAAAATTGTTAATTTATAAATATGAGTTTATATAAATAGGTGTTTTTGATTTCATAACAATTGTTAACGTAATTTTCTTTATAACAACATAAATTCTGTGCAAAACATTATGCATAAACAAATTAGTTTGTATACTCAAGAAGAAAAGTTAGAAACTAAAACAACTTGGTAGACCTACACCAGATATTATTCTAGAAAAACCGACAAAAACTAAAATGCTGAATTTACTATTAAGCTCAACACAGAGACTTAAAAAAAACATTTTTGGCAATGTGGTTGTAATGTGAAAAATACATGGTTCTACTTCCCATTTCTACTCTTTGGGGCGGAGGGGTGAGAACGACGACTCATCTAGGATGAATTTAAGCATGACTGATTTAAATCATTTAGTGACCGAATAAGAAGCATGAAAACTCTTTAAACGTGGAACAGTTTTTTTTAGATTTGGCTATACAGTTTTCCCTTTATTAATGTAAACTTACTTAATTTTAAAGCAGTTAGTTATTGTACCTCAACTATACCAAAGTATATTATAATATGTAATAATGTAAAATGTTAGCCTATATAAAATTATATGTCGGTAAGTTTAAATAGGTAGGGCTTATATAAAATTGTCTACACCATAGTTCGGAATATTTGCACACCACCTATTTTTTTGGTCACGAGCCGCCACTGCTCTCATTCTAGACTGCAGCCTATGCAGCCTAATGGTTAATCAGGACTTGAATATGTTTTAGGCTTTTATTAACATTATATGCAATCTTGGGCAGAATGGGGAAGGAGTTCAACGTACTTTCTTATGGGTAAGCCAATGATTGATCAAGACTAAAATAATGTTTAAAAACATAATGATTTAATATTAGTTAACGTACGGTACATAAACTTACTTTTAAAATAAACCACATTTGAAATAATATTACTGTTTGGTGCTATGATTATGAATACAATTATGGCTCAAGTCTACTTGATTCAAGTAACTTGAAACTTGTCTCGCGTTTATATAATACCAAGCAAATAATGACCACTGAAGCCAAAAATTGCTTCAGGTGATGTGATAGAAGACATTGTGCGCTCAGTAATACCTATATATTTGCATTGATGGACTAAAAGTATTTGACACCCGGGGTTGGTCTATCCTTTGCACCCCTAATAAAAAAAAGTTTAGATTTAGACACAAAAAATACATAGGATGTTTTTTTATTGGATATCTAAACAGTACAGTACAGTCACAAACAAGTTTCAAATAATAAAAATCCAAATACAGTTCTTGAAAGGTCAATAAATAATAAAGTTATTTCTTAAATTCATTGTATTTTATAAATTCAGTCTCAATGCTTAGCCTATTTGTCAAATATTCAGTCTCTACTTTAGCTGCTTAACTTTTGCTAAAGGATTAACGACATCCTCGAAATTCATCTTCCTTGCATATTTAGGTTCAATTGAAAGAAAAGCCAGCTGTTAATCTTTTCTGGCTCATAGTGAAATGTAAGAAACTCATCCTCAATTTCAATTTGGAAAAATTTATTTCACATGAAAAAATAAACACATATAGAGTGAAGATGAATTTTAAACACAGTGAAAAGCTTGGCAGATATTCACAAAAATCTCATTTCACAATAAACTCTAGAAATTGCAATGTTGTCCTTTTTTTTTGCCTCTTCAACACTGAATTTGGCAGCCTTCAGATGCCTCCCCAGTCATCTGATTTCCACACCAAAATCTTCAACAAAGACGTTTCCAAAAATTTCAGTCAAATTTGTAATACGCTTCTTAAGTTATTCTTCTGTTGCAACAACCAAAGTGTTTGGTTGAACAACAGCGAGGATTGATAGAATTATCTATTGCCTTAGAACAAATCTCTAATTCTTGACTAATGTGATAAAGACAGTAAAGCATCTCCCTTTTTAATTCCTTAGGCAATGTGAGACCAGAATCCTTTGACAGCTCTCCTGGAATACTTTTTCGGAGCTTGGCTCTTCCTCTTCTCTCCAGAGAAATTTCCAGTTCTTCGCACACAATAGTTGCATAATAAAGGGACCTTTCCACAATTTTATTTCAGTGATCTTTAAGAAGCAGTTTTAGAGCTTGGAGCCTCACAGTGCACATTTACAGACTAATTCCAACTATTTGGAAATAATTGTGTGTGAGATTAATTTCTTTGGGACTTCACACCAGAAATAAACGTAGCTCAAAAAAATATATTACACACGGCAGTTAGCAAAATTTGGGTTGATCCTTTCGTGTCCACATTTTTTTGAGATCGCACAATACTTCAAGGGTTGAGGCAAGCATTTCAAAATTGGCCTTAACTGGTTTCACAGTGTCATAATGAGCACTCAATCTTGTCTAAGAAAGTATTTTGAGAGTCATTCCTAAATTCTTACTAAGAATCTCACATCGATGAATAGAGACTAAAAAGAGTGTATACATTCTATACAAAGTTTTTAAAAAAAGTCACGCATAAAGAAAGATATAGTTCCAAATGAGTAGCCTATTTTTCAAAGCTTCATAGGGTGATTTGCACAAGGCACAAACAAAGCCTTTTGATCTTTGGCTGAACATCATGAATCCCAGCCATAGTTGCAGCATTGTCATAACCTTGACCACGGCTCAGGCTTATGCCCAGCCCATCTTTATCCAGTTGCCCCGGGTTATCCGTTTTGAGCTCAGCAGCGGTCTTTATGGAGATAAGAAAATAAGTTCAAGAATGGTTCTCTTAGTTCAACCTTGCTAGTTTCAATATCGATGTACCTGTCAAACGACATCATACTAGCCACCTGCTAACCGTACTAATATTGCATCTTGCGGTTTTCCTTTGGGTATTTCTTTTTAATTTATAGAAGTTTTATTTTAGTTTGGTACTTTAGACTATTATTTAAACTCTCCCGATGGCACCCCCTTTTTGTTGTCGCCCGTGGATTGCCGCTCGTCTCACCCCACCGTTAGTATGCCACAGATGAAAGTGTGATAATAATGTCTAGATAAGGAATATCAAAAAATAAAAGGCAAATCGTGAAATCATGGTTACTTCATCGAAATCATTTAGGGGCGTTAGCAAACCTCTTAAGTGAGTTGGTGATAGAGGATTCCCATGGTTACAGAAATAAATTCATAACGTTAACCTGCAAATTTATATGAATTTATACCAATTGTCGAGCCATATACCTAGAGAAATAATACTTCGTTTAGGACGTCAATATTTCCTAGAACAAAATTGGAAGTATCCATTCGTTATTTGGCTACAGTTGATAATTTTGCTTTCCTCTAGTTCTTATACAGAATATCCAAGTGTTCAATATCCTTATTTCTATTAGCAGTGCTTTCACTATTTATTAAGCTTTACAGCTTTGTATTGAGGTAAGTATATTCATATAAATTTGTAATATTTACGTTTATATTTCAAATTTCCGCACAGACAAGGATTATTATTTATTTTCTAAAATGGTTATTCAACTATAATAATGTGGTGTGGCAACTATCTTCTTTATTTTTATAATACTTGATTTTTCAAGAAAATTATTAAAATACAAAATGTATTTTACAAAGATGTAATTAGGATGTTTAGTAGGAGATGTGGAACCATACACTGATGATGGGGGAACAGCTTAATTTTGAAAACGTGCCACCACAGGTTTTAATAAAGTTTACTCTGAAGTATGAACATCAAACATTACCGGATTGATAAAGTAGTTTATTAACTGAGGTATTAAAAAGTTTAAACACTAAATACATAACAGGCAAGAACATACTTTAAACAGAACTACCAACTTATGCATAAAAATGTACCAGTATTAATAATAAATAAATGTTAAATTGCTATACCAACAAATTTGAATAAAGAGAATATTTAGACGATGGGCTTGAATAACATGGCTAAGTTTAAACATTTGTGGGTGGATTCTGAAGATAAAACTGTTTTGGAACATACGTTTGATTGTTTGAAAACTATGTCTGGTGTTGAACAATTTTATAGGCTTCTGCTGCTTCAAAACAAACATACTTTCCTTTGAAATCTGGCTCTGTATTTGATATTGACAACGAAGTGCATTGAAAGGTTTCTAAAGTACTGGGATCTTAATCAGAAGTACTGGGCATGAGCTCAGATTCATTGATATAAGTAATTTCGTTTATTTTCTCTTGTATGTACTACTTTGTCTGTTTCCGTTTTTAAATATTTGTACAAAACCCTGATTTGTTTTTGGATATGCTGTTCTTTTTCCAATTTACTTAGTGATATTCGGAACCTGATAGTTTGTTTCTTTAATCGGATATGATGTATATCCGCAAGTTAATACTTCCTTTAAAGTCTAACATTCAAAAATAAAAAAAAAATCATTAAATACCTAATCACTGGAGCTCTGTATTTCCGTAAAATGAATAAGACAACAAATATAAACACTTATCACTGTAACACTGAGTAAAATCAATTTACTGTTAATCGCACACATATACAACTGTAAATTTTTAGCTTATTAGCTGTGACCAATTTTATCAATACGTCGATATTGAATTATGACTTCCCAATAATTGTTGTTGAGATTAATAATGTTTTAGGGAATATGAAAATGGTTTTGATAGGAAAGTACTAAATGATGACGTGTTTTTTAAGTAAATTATTTTTATTTTATAGATTTCAATTTCCGACATTCATGCTAGCCCCAAAAATTTGCCACCCCGTGTGAATTCACGTGTTGCATCATTGGTAGAGCCGGCACTGATACAAATTTTAGATAAAAAGATTAGTCTTATACTTTATTTGAACCTGGATTCCACTTGAAACTTAAATCCAAGTGTCTCTTGAATAATATTTGTTTTCACTTTCCTAATACCTTCAAGTTACTTTAATCAAGTGGCCTTAAAGTGATTTGAAAAATGTAGATCCAACTTTATGTTTAATTTTTGGTCACTATTTGTGTCCTGATAGTTGTGAAATATTTTTGTATATTGCAGAAACTGCACCCCGCTATCTTGTGATGCTAGGCTCATTTTTAGTAAATAAAAATAAATGTTGTTTAAAATCTTACAGTGCATTGGCACATTATTTATTCTTTATCATTTAAACATACTTGATGAAACAAAACTCCGACCACTTGGATCGATGTGATTGCTTTCCCTTCTATCTCACGTTTCACAATTTTTACTAAATACAAACAATATATTTCTACCACAACAATACGTGCGCACTCTACTTTTATACATCGTTCAATGAAAAAATACCCACTTACACGAGACACGTGTGACATACTTAATTTATCCACATCTGTTTTACATTTTAAAACGAAAACTGCCTGCGAGGTATGCATACGTCTGGACAATCCTAAACTTTTCGTGCCTCTATTTTATAAGGTTTTGAAAAAACCACGCTATACATGAGACAGTCATCCCCTCCCTTAGTCATTTCACCATTCCAACATTGATACAATCCATTGGAGGCTTGCTTTTAGTCAAATTACTTTATAATGAAACAAATAGATCTAGCCACGGGAGGCAATATATCTATCACCTTCCCGTTTAACTCAAATGTGTGTAAACAGGGTGACCGGCAGGGTCAAAAACTCTCCTCACAGGCAACTGATCAAATAAAGTAATATGAATTGAGAACAGACTACTACAAAGAGTGTATAGCCAGCTATAGATAAGTGAAAATCAAAATATTAAAGTTTTATGGTAGAAATAAAGGGCTTTAAACCCGGAATATCACACTATAAATCCAGTACAATAAATATACTTGATAGTCAAGATTAATATAAGAAATCAAAGGTAATTATCAGTCAGTATTGTACCCTAACCACTTAGGTTAGTCCACAGCTGTCTGTGAGAAATGAAACAAAACTACCTAGGCCATGAGTACCCCTGGTTTCTTTGATTAAATTAAAGCACCCTAGCCCAGCAACCAGTCAGTACTGAGCCGGTTTCATATTACGTCAGAAACACATCTTTTATATTCTAAACAATCCTGGAGGCTACTTTGCACATACTACAACGTGATAACTTGCTATAGTTTTAGTTTACACTAAGTACTGAAAAGACTTGTTCACTTTCATGACTGATACAATTTTATGTCCACACCCACTGTCCTTCACACTGGCGTGTATATACCAGTGTAGCCAATCACTCGACAACACATTTCCTCACATTCATAACAACATCCACTTTCGGTTATCAGATAGAAACCATCTCAGGGTCATCACTTCAGAGTTAAGCACACTAAACGTGAAGCTATTCATGATTGAGCATCACCAATGTAGCAAAAACAGTTGCCCAAATGAAGGCACAAATAGATGAAAGGGGTATAAAGAGTTTTTGGTTGTACACACAATATGGTATATTAAAGGTTCGTAAATGCAAATTATATTGTTAGTTTGAATAGTAGATACCATAGTTGGAACATTTTCGTATATTCATGGTTAAACTGTTGACTAAACACAAGACGTGTTTGAGTGCATCACAGGGAAGCTGTCATCTATAATTTGTTGTCAATAGCACGACTACCACCCATTTATGTGACCACTATCATTTGCATAGTAATTGGTTTATAATATGTACCAGTCAATGACGTACAGAGACTTTATTTATCGAGGTAGGGGGAGAAGTACTTGATATACTTTTACAAAGTTAAATAAGGATAAGACAAAATCTGTCTTATTTTAGAACGAAAACGAATTTTCGTTTAAAAAAAAGATATATCATTTATAACCAATAAGTATATTGATTTATAATATAATTATTTCGATGCAAAAATCTTACAATTTATAGTTTCTTGGGTTTGATTATTTTTTAAATTTATAATAACTTTACTATTATTATTTTTTTGATGAAGCACTTTGCTTTAGTACTCTATATATTTTTCTTGTACTTTTAACTAATCATGGACCCTAGTAAAAGTTAGTCTTTCTTAATTTAGTAGAGTTCAACTAAGTAATGTTGGCTAGTCTGTTACGGTTCTTACGGCAGAGACAAGTTACTTTTTTTAAATATTAGCGCTAATAAAAGTTTGTTGAGCATAAATTTTATGTAAGTACTGAGTAGTCTTATGTTTTATCTTGTATTTCATTAATTCATTGCTCAAACTAATATATTTGCACAAAAAAAAATGTCTTCACACATGACTGACCTTACTATAAATTTGTATACTTCTATTTACAGAATGAATCATTTACTGTTAGGCCCCTACTGTTCTTATTTATACTATCAGTCTCAAGTTTGTGGCTGTATCTGTTTGAAAAGTAATTAATTTTGATAGACATTAGCTCAAGAATAGAACATTGCTAACTTATTTATTAGCTCACTTCGCATTAGGTTGTATTATTATTATTAGCACAGCGTCTTACTACCCGTTCGGATTATACGAACTTACGCTAATGTGTAATGATTGCGAGATGAAATGGTAGACATACCGTTTAACGTGGGATCCGAACCACGGTGGAGGCCTGGCATTACACACATTCACAAGTTGTCATTAATACATGTCTTGTCAGAAGTGAAGGAAGGAGTTAGCAATCGGATACATCTGTGTCGGGACCGAGGATTGAACCCTGGACCCCCAGCACAGAAGTTCGACACCTTACCCCTACATTAGGTTGTAAACACGTGAAGTACCAATAGGGTTAGTATATTACAGCGTTTACAACCTTATGTATTATCATTTACCTTCTTTTCCCTGAAAATAAAATATTGGCCATGGGATTTTTTTTAAATTTTAAAATGGTCCAGAGTTTGGAGCAGCGATGTTGCCAAAAATAAATAAATCATCTCAGTGATTTTATTTAAAATTAAATTGTTCTATTATTTTGTTAATTTAAAAATAGTGTCATCGTATATAACTAATTTTATTGATGAACCTGCCAAAGCGTAAATGCAGAGGCACACTAGGGGTGGGGTGAGGGGGGCGATCCGCCCTGGGTGACAGCAAAGAGCCGAGTGCCATTTGGCGGGAGAGTTGAAATACAAGTCTAAGTTACCAAACTAAAATAAAAATTCGCTATAAAAAAAAAGTCCCAGAGAAAAACCACAAGATGCATTGTTAGTACGGTTAGCAGGTACGTCGCTATTGAAAATAGCAGAGTTTAACTAAGAGAAACATTCTTGGGCTTACTTTATATTGACAGAAAGACCACAGCTGAGCTCACAGAGGCAGTTGGATAAAGGTGGGTTGGTTATAAACATGTACCCTAGTCAATGGTATGAATGCTGGGATTCATGATGTTCAGCCAAAGATCCAAAGGCTTTGTTTGTGCCTTGTGCAAATCACCCTATGAAGCTTTGAAAAGTAGGCTACTCATTTGGAACCATATCTTTCTTTATGCGTGACTTTTTATAAAAAACTTTGTATAGAATTTATACACTCTTTTTAGTCTCTATTCATCGATGTAAGATTCTTAGTAAGAATTTAGGAATGACTCTCAAAATACTTTCTTAGACAAGATTGAGTGTTCATTATGACACTGAAACCAGTTAAGGCCAATTTTGAAATGCTTGCCTCAACCCTTGAAGTATTGTGCGATCTCAAAGAAAATGTGGACACGAAAGGATCAACCCAAATTTTGCTAACTGCCGTGTGTAATATATTTTTTTTGAGCTACGTTTATTTCTGGTGTGAAGTCCCAAAGAAATTAATCTCACACACAATTATTTCCAAATAGTTGAAATTATTCTGTAAATGTGCACTGTGAGGCTCCAAGCTCTAAAACTGCTTCTTAAAGATCACTGAAATAAAATTGTGGAAAGGGCCCTTTATTATGCAACTATTGTGTGTGAAGAACTGGAAATTTCTCTGGAGAGAAGAGGAAGAGCCAAGCTCCGAAAAAGTATTCCAGGAGAGCTGTCAAAGGATTCTGGTCTCACATTGCCAAAGGAACTAAAAAAGGAGATGCTTTACTGTCTTTGGGCCAGTTTCATAGTCAAGTTTAGTACGCCTCAAGTGCGGCGCTACACTAAGTTCATGATGACACCTACCTAAACCAGAATGGAATGGGCCAGTTTCCTATGCGAGAACGGCCCATTCCATTCGAGTTTAGGTAGGTGTCGTCTTTAACTTAGTGTAGTGCCGCACTTGAGGCGTACTAAATCTGACTATGAAACTGGCCCTTTATCACATTAGTCCAGAATTAGAGATTTGTTCTAAGGCAATAGATAATTCTATCAATCCTCGCTGTTGTTCAACCAAACACTTTTGTTGTTGCAACAGAAGAATAACTTAAGAAGCGTATTACAAATTTGACTGAAATTTTTGGAAACTTCTTTGTTGAAATTTCGGTGTGGAAATCAGATGACGGGGGAGGCATTTGAAGGCTGCCAAATTCAGTGTTGACGAGGCAAAGAAATGGACAATATTGCAATTTCTAGAGTTTATTGTGAAATGAGATTTTTGTGAATATCTGCCAAGCTTTCCACTGTGTTTAAAATCCATCTTCACTCTATATGTGTCTATTTTTTCATGTGAAATAAATTTTTCCAAATTGAAATTGATGACGAGTTTCTTACATTTCACTATGAGCAAGAAAAGATTGATAGCTGGCTTTTCTTTCAATTGAACCTAAATATGCAAGGAAGATGAATTTCGAGGATGTCGTTAATCCTTTAGCAAAAGTTAAGCAGCTAAAGTAGAGACTGAATATTTGACAAATAGGCTAAGCATTGAGACTGAATTTATTAAATTCAATAAACTTAAGAAATAACTTAATTGCTTACTGAATTTTCAAGTACTGTATCTGCATTTTTATTATTTGCAATTTGTTTGTGACTGTACTGTACTGTTTAGATATCTAATTAAAAACCTATGTATTTTTTGTGTCTAAATTTAAAAGTTTTTTATGAGGGGTGCCTAAAGATGAATCTGTCCCGAGTGTCAAATACAAATTCGCCACTATGTAAATGCAAATTTATGGACGAGCTTAAAAATGTATTCTTCTTTTGAGCGTGGTCAATGGATAAAAAAATAAAGAGGTAATTTAATCTATAAAGGGAATGTTAATGTTGCAATACAATTTTAAGAAAATTAACTTGTGCACGCTATAATTATATCATTGGTGTTCCTGAAATTTTGAATAAAATTTTAACTATGTTTAAATTTGTCATGTGATTGCTTGTTTTTGTGCCATTTATACATTTAATATGCTCATTTAAACTCACTCCTTATCTCTATATTAACATGAAAAAAGTCCTCATTTTTGCCCCCTAATATATGGTAGCCCTGAATGTTACTCAAGTCTTGTTTTTGACCATATTCTATAATTTAAGAAATTGCTACGTGTTAAGTGATTATGTAAGTCTGGGAATGATTTAGTACCCATCATAAAGAGTATAAAAGATTTAGTTTTTATTTCCAAAATAGCAACATTCTATGATTAAACTTACCTTAACAAATATAACCACATTCTACCTTTTTTCGAAACAATCTCAACTCTCGCAAATGAAACACTGGCTTTGTGCAGAGAGCGATTCAGTTATATTTGTATCATCTTTGAAGAGATCATTAACATCTTCTACTTAAACTACACAACTTAATCTCACACAAAAAATCCACTCCAACTAAACCTCTTACATCTTATGCACCCATGTGTAAAAGTCAGATGACACAAATATAAAACCCTAATTAACTTGTTGTTTAATATTATGGTTAGAACACTTGACCACCTAACAAAAACGAATCTTTCATACCTTCAATAATCTACATAAAATTTATTATGGAATTTACAGAAACTAAATTAACCTAAGCTTTCATGCATTAATAGATTAAAATTTCAAAAATATTGTCCAAATAAACAAATTAATGTTAAAGATATCATAAAAACTGGGTAGTACTGTTAATGCACAGGATCAGAGGTCACCATTAACATTTCTACATTTCTCTTGTGATTTTATAAAATTCAAATTTTAATTATGGTATTAAAAATTAACTACCATGTCAAACTTAATAAATCTTAACAATGTCCAATTTGCCGACTTTTTTGTGTAATAAAAGTAATATTTAGTGATAAAACAAAGAAAAAATGTCATGCGCAGCACTTTATATCCTATTATGGAAAAAACTTTAGCCATAGTTCAATAACCTGCTGATTTATTTTACCATCTTAATTCTGCATCTACCATCTAAATTTGTTTGTATATCATAATATTTCACAATTTTGATGGATGGATAAAATACTCTAGGCTTCATTTTAAATATTATAAATTGGCAACAATATCCTCTTAATTGAACTAGATATCGTTTGTGAGATTGAAAAAACAATTAGTGGTAGTATAGCTATAGTGTGTGGATCCATAGTTTCATAGTCATTGGTGACTTCCTAGAGTTACCACAATTATTATGACACCTCATTGTCAACAGGACTTTAACATCACATTTGCAACTCACAATCTTAAATAGATAATAAAAAAATATACTTTTTTATCAATAATTTTCATATGTGGCTACTTGTAGGCCTTATCAGCTTTTTGTGTTTGAAAGATACACATGGTACAGTATGAAAAATCATTAAAAAAAAATAATTTTAATTTGATTTCTTAAACTATTAAGTTTTCCCTTTATCTGAGAATGACCCTTAAAGGCAAAGGTAGTAAGAGTGAATGTAAGAACTATGAGGCAGTTAGTTTGTTGAGTATTCCAGGCAAAGTTTTTGTAAGATCTTTAATAGAGAGAGAGTGTGCAAAAAAACTATGGGCAAGATTTGGGGTGCACAGTTTGGTTTAATGCAAGGTATTGGTTGCACGGACCAGCTATTGCAACAAGTGATTGAGTAATGAATGTATGGCAGTAAGGAAGACAGTTTGTTGTGCATTTGTTGATTTGGAGAAAGCATATAATCGGGTGAGTAGGAGTATGTCATGGAATCTTCTTAAAGAGTATGAGATGACCTGGTGGTCTATGGGTAAGGTGTTAAACTTCTGTGCTGGGAGTCCGGGGTCCAATCCTTTGTCCTGGCACAGATTTATCTGATTGCCAAACCCTTCCTTTACCTCTGACAAGACGTGTATTAATCACAACTTGTGAATGTGTGAAATGCCAGGCCTCCATTGAGGTTCGGATCCCACGTTAAACTGTAGGTCCTCGAATTTCATCTCAAAATCACCCTACCATTACACATTAGCGTAAATGTGTATAACCTGAACAGGTAGTAAGACACGATGATGATGATGATCATCATCATTATAGAGAGTACATGGTGTGAATGTATGGTTAGTAATTGCAATTACGGCAATGTATGATGGAACTAAAGCGAGGGTGGATGAAGCTTTTAGCTAATGGTTTGGCATTGAACAAGGATTTAGACATGGTTGGGTTATGTCCCCATAGTTGTTTTAATGTTTTCCTGGATAAGTGTATGAGGGTTGCTTATGAGGGCATGGTTGGTCTCCAAATGAACAATGTGAATGTGAGAGTGCTTTAAATGCAGATGATTCTGTATTAATGGCTGAGAATGAAAGGGACTTGTAGAATGCATTTAGTCATTTCAATGTAGCAACAGATAAAATGGATCTTTGTATAAATGTCTCCAAAACTAGGGTGAAATGTTTTTTAAACATCAGCATTGTTGTATGGATGTGAATCATGGGTTTTTCAGGAGAAACACAAGAACAAGGTGAATACGGTTGGAATGGAATTGTATATCTAAGAAATGTATTTAAAAAACTCAGTGTTCTCCCTATTGCCTTTTTGGTGGGCGCGCTGCCCCACTTTTTTCAGTGGCTGAAATTTGAGCGATTTTCATGGTACCAGTTTGTACTGCCCATTTATCCATGTTAATATGAAACTACAGATGTGTCATTTGTAAAGATAATGAAAAATCCGTTGTGTTTCTTTCTTTATTTCCCACCCTTTTTTTTTCGTTCTTACACTATCATCTCAGTCTAATCGCCAGCTGAAGTAGTGGTCAAAATGCTACTTCTTTCCTAAATTGATAGCAAGGTTTTTTTTCGGGGGGCATTGTTGTTAGCGTTTTATATGCTAGTGTAGACTGGACCTAACTTCGTTTGTCATTCTCATTTGTTTGTTCTTTAGATAAATTAACAACTGAGATTAAAGTCACTCGTTCACAGCTCTTATGTTTTTTCTGTTCATTCATTCATAGTGTATTTTGTGTTATTTTAGCAAATTATAATTTTCCTCTAAATGATAGCTTCCAAGAAATATTGACGTGTAGCAGACAAGCATCTTCATAATTCAATGCAAGACAAAGAGAGTTGGGCTAAGAAAAGGATGAGTGTTGGGCGGGGAAGGGGGTGAGAGTTGGTCGGGAAGTCGGGGGTAGGTGGGGAAGGAATGATGGACGGGAAGGGAGGGGTAGGAGACTACTGATAGCGTAGCGGCAAGCTGAGTATTATAATTCCACATGCTAGTGCATGACGTTAAATTTTGTGAACGGTTACACATGTGGTTTGTCTTGGTCTCAATACAGGTGCACAAATATACTAATCTCATTAAAATAACATAAAAACCCACAATGAGTAAGAAATTAAATCAAAAATACGACACACTTTTAAGTTTCTTTAAGAAAAATGAACATGCGAAAACAACAGAGCCGATTATTTCCGACAAGGGCATTGGGTGGGTGGGTCAATCTCGTGAAACACAGTCTGTTTCAAATAAAAAATATACTTCTAAATATTGCTTAGCAGGTGTAAACAGTGACTGGTTTCAAACATTCATTTGTTTGGTGGTAAAATATAATGGAATGATGTATTTTACATGTATTAAGACTTAAATGCGGAAAGAATTGACCCATAAACAAGGATGTGACTTTTATGACAATAATTTGCAAAAGAATTTGAAAAGAAAGTTTAGTTGACCATGAACAACATAAGTTACACACTAATTCATGTTCAGGTCTAATTAAAAATCGTGCACATGAAGAAACCATATTAGGACAAATTGAACGATTGATTTCAATTTTGAATAACTTAAACTTGCAGAGAGATGCTTTTGTGGGAGCTTTAAGATCTATGTATTGGTTGGGGAAAAAAAATCACCACACACTAAATTGTATGAAAAACTGAGCATTATAAGGCAATGGGTTGTACATACTTAAAGACATGTTGATATAGGAAAAAATGCACATTACACTTTGAAAAGAGTAAGTCAAGAATTACTTGACATCTTAGCTTCAGAAATTAGATGTAAAATACTAACCATTTTGCATTCAGCAGATTATTTCAGTGTTTTGTGTGATGAAATGACAGACATCTTAGTTTTGAAGCAGCTTATAATATACATTAAATTACTTTGTCAACTTAAAAATAAGATTAGTGTTAGTTTTATATCAACTTATAATATCATAGAGGGCAAAGCTGAAACTATAACAAAATTATTGAAACAATTATGGTCAATATAGGGTTAAAACTTCTAATTTGGTGGGCCTAGGATCTGACTGAGCAGCTGTCGTGATTGGTAATAAGCACAAAGGAGTAGCAAAACTACTAAAAGATGAGATGGATGGACTCATGGCTAACTGCCATTGTATAAACCATTGACTGACCCTTGTTAGTGCTCAAGCATCTGCTGAACTGCCTTATTTAGTAAAATTTAATGTTATCTTAAGACAACTGGTTTTCTTCATCCAAAATTCCTTTGGTAGGATGGCTGGTTTAACTGAAATCCAAAAAATTCTGGACAGTCCTCAAATTTGGCTACTAACACACGGTGACTGTCTGTTGACTTTGTTGTAGAATCTTTAAGACAATCCTGATTGATTGTCATTGCTGTACTTTAAAGAGAGGTCACCAAACGAAATGACATCACAGATGAAGGTTTAAGGAAACAAATGAGTACATACAGTTTTGTAGCTTCATTTTTGATGCATTCAGATATGCTACCTCATTTGTATGGATTATCCAAAATTTGGCAAAGGCAAGCTGTTAATTTAACAAAAATAGACCCAATCTTAGAAGCCACAAAACTATGCATTTTGGAACTAAAAGACACCCCTACCCCTACTAATCATTTTAAAAGTCTTCATCTTTATTTTGCAGGTGAATTATCAGACCTTCATATTGATTGTTCAGATGCTAACCCTAACTCTTTTAAGACTAAAAAGAATGATAAATACATGACACAGTTATTAACCACCTCGAAGAAAGATTTCCAGATATGCCAATTATTTTCTCTTTTTCAAAAGTTTTCAATACAGAGAGCCATGATCAAAATGGGCTTCTGACATTATTTTTGCACTTTATTTTAGGAATGGAATCCTGCAATAGTAAACTAAAATGGTCATTTGCATCAAAAATATTTAAATTACAGTTGTACAAAAAACTGGATTTGAAACAAATAACACTTAAAATTTCAACAACATCTGATCTCAAAGAATCTTTCTTAAATTTAGCAAAACTAGCTACATACCATTGGACTAGCTATACCTGTAAGCTCGTGTGAATATGAAAGAGGATCTTTACTCTAAAACGAATTAAAACCTGTTTAAGGAATTGATTGAAGCAGAGCACTATAAATAGCCTGATACCAATTTCACTTGAAGGACCAGATGCGACCAACTTTTGACTATGAAAAAAAAGCTGCAGACAACTGGGCCTCTAAGAAGAAGTAAAAAATTAATATATAAAATGTTAATCTTGAGTTAAACCAACGACATATAAGAACCAACATTTAAAAAAAGAAATTTAATTCTAATATAAAAACTTGTGCCGTGCTAGTAGGAATTAGTCCATAAACACTCAATTATCTAAACCTCCAACAAAGAAAATATTGAGTCTGCAAGAACAGTGGACAGGGTTTGGCTTAACATGGACAGGCTGATGTGGTCGTTGTTCTGTTTGATAGTTGTTTATGGTCCACATTTAGCTTTACATGATTGGTAACTACTGGAAAAATATTTAAATAAATCCTTTTAAGTCTGAGTCTCTCATCACCGCGCATGTGTTGAGGTCCGCTTCAGGTATCCGCCTCTCTGAGCACTGTTTCTCTGTGGCGTGATTGGTTGATTCCCCTTCTCTACCTTTCCTAGTCAGGTGTCAATTGGGGAGCCTATTTAACACAATGTATCACTTAAATTAGGCGCATATTTATATTTAGTATACTGCATTGCATATTAAAAGAGCTCTTTGTTTTTCTTCGTTAAACAACCAGCTACAATAGGTCCCTACTACCCAAGATGCTATGGCTTTGGACTCAGCCGGGGTCAGGATCGGCGCCAGGTAGCACCCCGACACTTCGAGGATAAACAACCAGGGTGGTTCGTGGTTCGACTAGTCAACTTAGAGAGATGGTCCATTAGTTTGTGTACATGTCTTATAATCTCACAAGGGCTTTTAGGGTACTTTCTACAAGTCACTTTCTGACAGTTATTTGTTCACCTAAGCTAAGAACTTGGCGTAGCTCTACTGTGTAGTAATCCGTATGTCTGCTTTTACAGGGTAGCAATCTGTCACTTAACAACATCGCTATGTTTACTTCTAGGTTAGATAGTTATTAATATTTAATAGCTCTTAATGTCTAATTATACCTGTAGCATAACTGCAGGTCATCTGGTTCCCTTTGAACAAAACTTAATTTTTTTATGGCGGTATACGTCTTGTTAGTCTGGTTTGACCTATTGTGTTTCAAGTCGCTTCTACAGCCAGATAGTGCAATAATCTCATGTTCTACTTCAGGGTGTCTACCAATACTGGAAATATACTTGATTTTATTTTCGATATTGGGAGTACTGGAATATACTGGAATTTTGAATCAGATACTGGAAAAATATTCAGCCTTTTTACATTTAGTGAAATGTTGGATTAAGCATTTTGAGACCCCTGATATTATTTGGACTACTGATAGTTCTATTTTGGCCACACCTCATTTACTCCCTCTCTGATCTATCTTGTCATTGGTGACCTGGCGGTCTAGGGGTAAGGTGTCAGACTTCTATGCTGGCGGCCGGGGTTCAATCCCCGGTCCCGGCACAGATTTATCNTGGCACAGTACAGTATTTGTTGTGTTCTTCACTTCATCCCCCCTATCGCTCCACCCCCACCCCCCTTTAACCTCCCAAAAGAAAAACTACCATTCCTAAGCTTGGCCTGGTGTGAGTATTCTGCAGATACCACTTGTTTATCTTGTGACCTTTGTGTTTGAGAAGAAATGAGTAAACTCAGAGGAAAAACCTCTTTTAAAGATGATTGGTTGGACAGAACAGTGTTTAAAGATTGGCTGTGGTTACAAAAAGTTGATTGCGATAAAAGTAAAGGCCATTATTGTTTATGTAAAACTAACTTTGATATAAGTAACATGAGAATATCTTCAATCCGATCTCATTCCAAGGGAAAGAAGCATGTTGACAGAGTGAAAGCTGCTAGTGGGAGCAAAAAAATATTGGACTTGGTCCCTATTGCCAAAAATGCAGTGTCACTAATGAATGGGTGTTGAAGGAGTGCAATTTGAAAGGGAATAAGGTCAATGTGAAAGAAGTGTCACATTGGTTTGAGCATGTTGAGAGGATGAGTGTGGATTGAGTTATGAAGCAAATATATGAAGGTAAATTGTGTGGATCAAAAGGAAAGGGTAGGCCATATAAGACGTGGCTAAATGTTGTAAATGAATGTGTGAAAAAGAGAAACATTAAAGAGTTTTTAAGAATTAAAGAGCATGCATGACCCGGTGTATGGATGTTGTTGAAACGAAGTGTATGCAAGGATAGGGAAGTGTGAAGAAAGTAAGTGAGGGTGGATTAAGTACGAAGTTGTTTTTTGAGCTTTATCGTGTCTTGCCTACCCCGTAAGGGAATAGCGTGACTAGGTATGAATGTATATTGTATATATGTAAGTGTACAACCCAAACGGGTAGTAAGATGCTGTGCTAAAAAAAAGTTATACTTTGAAAGTAATTGTTTGGTTTTACTTAAATCAGCCTATCCTTGTAACCCTTTTAGTGAATTCAGGTCCTTAGGAATACATTTTTAGCATCATGTCTTACTCTTCATCCAGGCTACCGCATTTGATTACTTTATTGGGTAGGGAGGAAGATGGTAGAATTCTATAGGAACTTTGCCCACATTTCTGTAGAGGGACATTGGAAACCTGTTTGGGAAACAACACATCATACATACTTTGCTTGACCATTGAAAGTACTGTTGAAAAGGAGTAATACATCCTCCTGTTGTAAATGTCAGAGTACTCAAGTTTATAGAAAGATTAACCGGTTTTAAACATTAACAGTACATACTGTAACTAAGAATATGACTCAATTGATACACAGGTTCATATGCATGAACACAAATTAGATAAAATAAAACGAACAACACATCTAACGATGGTACCAACCTAAGCTAGAAAATATCCCTGCATAGAATTGCATATTTTAACACTCCTCCTCAATTCAACTACAACCACAAAAATTAGGCAAAAATTCTACATGTAGGCCTACCCTTAAGTACATGCAAATAGACTCTAGTGAATCAGCATTTGATTAAACCAATATAATTACAAAAGTACTCAAACTTATTTCCAACCAAACTCTTTGTCAGAATGTCAGCACATTGTTCATTTGTTTCCAGATAAATCACATCAATAACACCACTTAAATACAAATCACGAACAAAGTTGTATTTGACATCAATATGCTTTAGTCTTCGATGTTCCCATTTATCCAAACATCTTATGCAGGACTGGTTGTCCTCGTACACCTTGGTGGGTTCTAGAGTGATCCCAAGGTCCTGGATCAGTCTTCTCAACCAGAGTAGGTCGGATGAGGCGGATGACAGGGAGACAAACTCTGACTCCGTCGAGCTAAGGGCAACTGTAGTCTGCTTACGTGTAGTCCAACCAACAGTGGCACCATAAACTTGGAATAAATACCCAGATGTAGATTTACGATCATTGCTGTCATTGGCCCAGTCCGCATCAACGTAGGCCCGTAAGGCGACATCACAGTTCTTCGGAAAGAAGAGACCAACATCAAGTGTTCCTTGAATGTATCGTAGTATTCGTTTGAGTCCAATCCAGTGAGCTTCTGTTGCATTGCTCTGATACCTGCTGTAGAAATTCACTGAGAAGCTCAGATCAGGGCGAGTGTAGAGCATCACATGCATCAAACTACCAACAAGCTCACGGTACGGTTTTTTTTGGATTATGCACTCTGATGTAGTTATTTCAGGTGGTTTTGTCTCCATCGGTGTCTTGACCAGTTTGCATTGTTCCATACCAAATTTCTTGAGAACTTTCTTCAAGTAGGCTGTTTGACTAAGGGACATACCATCAGTTTTCTGATCAATTTTTATACCTAGAAAGTTGTGCAAACCTCCAAGATCCTTCATCTCGAATTCTGACATAAGATATGTTTTGATGTCATTTAACTTCTGCAGATTGTTTCCCGCCAAAATTATGTCATCTACGTAAACCAAAAGGTAAGTTTTTATGCTGTTGCTGAAATCGAAATATATACATTTTTCATTTTCAGACTGCTTAAATCCGAGAGAATTCACAAATTTGTCAAGTTTAGCATTCCACTCCCGTGGTGCCTGCTTCAATCCATAGAGGGTCTTGTGTAACTTACAAACAAGGTTGCTGTCAGTTACGAAGCCAGGTGGCTGCTTCATATACACCTCTTCAGAAAGGTCTCCATGTAGGAATGCATTTTTCACATCTAACTGGAAGGCAATTAAATCTTCTTTGTTTATAATTGCAAGCAGGGTTCTGACCGAGGTTAAATGGGCTACGGGTGAGTACGTTTCATTGTAGTCAAACCCTTTCTTCTGTGCACAGCCCTTCACCACCAACCTTGCCTTGTACCTGTCAAGCTGTCCATTTTCATCCTGCTTCATCTTGAAGACCCACTTACAGTTGATAGCTCGTTTACCGGATGGCAGCTCAGTAAGGGTCCAGGTCTCATTTTTCTTCAATGAGTACATCTCTTCCTCAACTGCAGCCATCCATTGCTGGGCATCATCTCTACTATGGATGTCATCGAAGGTTTCTGGCATATTGTCAATGAATGACTCAGCACCAAGAGCCAGTGTGACATAGTCATTTAGGTACGCTGGTGCAGTGTGAGGTCTCGTGCTCCTACGCAGAGGTTCAAGTTCCTCACCAGGAGTCTCTTCTTCGTCAGAAATTGCCTCTGGTTCTCCTCCTGAAGACGGCTCCTCCTGCAATTCCTCAGTAAAAGCTTCATTTGGAGTCGAGCTGATGACCTCAATAGCTCGAGAGGGTGTTGAACCAACAACATCACTGGTTATGAACGAATGTTCATCAAAAATTATATCATGCCCACGTATGATTTTTCGTTCCTGTGGACACCACAGCCTGTACCCATTCGGGCAGTAACCAACAAAGTAGCACTTTTTCGAGCGGCTGTCAAGTTTACTTTTAAGAACTTGATTAGGTAATCGAAGATATGCTACACAGCCAAAAACCCTCAGTTTTAACATATCGGGCTTTACAGCATACCACAGTTCTGCTGGAACTTTGTTTTCAAGAGCTTTAGTAGGCGATCTGTTTATTAGGTAGACTGCAGTCATAACAGCCTCCGTCCAGAGTGACTTATCAAGAGAAGAGTGAAGGAGTAAACAACGTGTTTTCTCCATGATGCTACGTCCCATTCTTTCTGCGACACCATTCTGCTGACTTGTATGCCTGATGGTAAACTCTGACTGGATACCTTTCTTTTTTAAATAATCTAGCATTTCCTGCGACACGAATTCCCCACCATTATCTGACCTAAAGCGACTTATCTTTAGGTTAAAGTGAGCTGTTGCCATAGCTTCAAATTGTTTGAAGTAGGTAAACACTTCAGACTTTTCCTTTAGAGTGTAAATGACTGTAAAGTGACTATAGTCATCAATCAGGGTAAGTATATACCTCTTTTGATCATATGATACAGGCTTAATAGGCCCTACAAGATCACTGTGTATGATCTCCAAAGGGCGCTTAGCTCTAATGCGTGGCTTTGTGTGAGGAAGACGCGTTTGTTTAGCCTGTATGCAAGAGTCACATAAATCGGAGATCGATCCTTGATCAACCTTGATTCCATCAACAATTTTACTTAAGTGAACTAAACCAGTTTTGCCAATGTGACCAAGCCTCTTGTGCCACAAATCAGATGATGCTACAATGGAACTAGCAACACCAGCACATGCTTTTTCACGAGGTGAAAGAGACATTGTATACACTTTACCAGATCGAGTGGCAGCAGCCACAAAAATATTGCCTTTTAAAATAGTAGCGTTCCCCTTTTCAAACACAACTTTAAGCCCATTAGCGTCCATTTTACTAACTGAGAGTAAATTAAATTGTAATCCAGGGACAATAAGTACATTGGAAATTTTGATAAAGTTTTGATTACCTTTGTGAGTCACAGACGCGTGTATATCTCCGATCTCTTCAGCACACAACATCGATCCTGATTTAGCAATTTTTATTTTGATAGACTTTGATAGGCGTCTCTTATTTGAGACCAAACTAATATTTTTATCACTGATCATATGTTCAGTGGCGCCAGAGTCAAGCAACCACACAGATCCATCACAACAGGCCACTGTCGTTAATACAGTCAAACTAAATTCATCATCACTAGCTTCAGCTACATTTGCTTTACGTATTGAATTATTCTGCTGCTTCTTGCCTTTCAATTTTGGACAGTCCGAACGAAAATGACCAGCTTTATGACAGAAAAAACACTTATTACCAGCAACTTGCTTTGAAATATTTTGTTTACAATTGGGACAACATTCCGGCTGCGAAGATTTCAATTTTCTAGCCTTCCAATCAGTAACGCTAGAAAATGATTTGCTGCATCCATCGATACCTTCTGCTTGGCGTTTGCTCTGCTCATCAAGTAGGCGAGTTTTTACGAATGCCAGGTTGAGATTATCAGCAGATAATGTCTCTATGGCAGTGACAATTACTTGATATTCAGATGGCATAGTCAAGAGAAGATGGCAGACAACATCTAATTCTTCAAGGTTAGCTCCCGACGATTTCAATTCCCGAATGGTACGATCAAACCTAATAAAATGCAATTCAAGGGTCTCTAAAGAGGGATCAAATTTCATCATCAACAAGGTTTTGCGTAATAAAAGCTGATTAGCAATACCTTTACGAGCGTAAGTATTACAAAGCACTTGCCATATATCATAGGCGGTGTTCTTATCCTTCACACAATCCAAGTGGCTGTCCGAGATTTGTTGTATAATCTGTGACTTACACTTACGATCGGCTTTCTGAAGCTTATCCAGCTCTTTTTCCTTTTCCGCCTTAATTTCAACATTATCACTAGACACAATTTTCACCAAGTCCCGATAGTCACCTTGAATATAGGGCAACAGATCGACTTCATCTAGAAGAGTTTCTATTCGAAACTTCCAGTTGTCAAAATTAGTGCCGTCGAAAAGCGGAATTCTGTACGTTTTATCTTCTTCTAAAACCATTATGGTGATGGTGATTGGCAACGGTGTCACAAACAACAAGCAAACACGTAGAGCTCACGCGTATTACAGGTCACACTTGACTTATAGGTTTGTCCGTCCTAAAATCCACAATCACAAGCCTGGGCCCATAACCTGTCAGAGTACTCAAGTTTATAGAAAGATTAACTGGTTTTAAACATTAACAGTACATACTGTAACTAAGAACATGACTCAACTGATACACAGGTTCATATGCATGAACACAAATTAGATAAAATAAAATGAACAACACATCTAACTATGGTACCAACCTAAGCTAGAAAATATCCCTGCATAGAATTGCATATTTTAACAGTTAAAGCTCTTAGATCAATTGACTGGATTAGTCCATCACATAGGTTTTTATGTAATTTGAAAAGTGAGTAAGGTAGGTTTTTTAGCCTACATCTGACATATTTTCCCAAATTTAATTTATTTTAGTTAATTCCCATTTTTAAATATTAGCCACTGGCCTTAAGACTGTCATTGAGATACTATCAAGTAAAGCTTGCTTTTGTTGCCTTTGCAGGAAACTGAATGCCTTGTTTTGGGGACACAGGGACCATTGATAATGATGATTATGGTAGTGGTGAATAATATGATAGATCATTTAATTTTCAAAAAATTAAAATATTTTAGTTTAATGTTTACTAATGCTTAGTTCTGTATGTTCATCAGGAATACCCAATCATGTCTGATCATGCCATTTGTTCAGGAGAACAACCAATTGAAGATAAACAAATGTGTAAAGATGAAAAATCTAGTACAGATGTTATTAAGGATGAAGAGGCTGTTGATTTAAATAAGTGCACACCAAGTGCATCTATTATTTCTTCCAAGAAAGATTTGAGGACAATTTCATTTAATCCATCTCTTTCTATGAAGTCACTTCTCCACGTAACTCTGGAACCAGAAGTAAATATAAAGAGTAGGCACATGATTAATGGCATACAAGTGATTTTTCCTGGAAGGCCCTACCCATCACAGATAGCAATAATGTCTAAGGTAAGTATAATTTAATCTGGTCAGTATAAATTAAAGGACATAACAAAATGAAATGGTTTAAACAGGTAACATATCCCTTTTGTTTGATAATGAACCCATTACTACAAATACTCAGCCATAGGAGTTAATTTATTCTATTTTATAATTCTTTGTCATTTGCTTTTGTTTTGAGTTTAAATTAGTCTAGAGCAGTGGTTTCCAACCTTTTTAAGTACGAGGACCCTTAAACCTTATAAAAATGGGTGATCCAGCCCCTTTCCTTCCCTTCCCTTCTTCTATTCCTCCCCCTCGCCCCCTCCCCCTTCCAGCTTAGTTCCAGGATAGTTTAATATTTGTTAGACATAATTATTTCTTATGTATATTTTCATATTTATAGCCTACTGATCACTTGATGAGATGGCTGCTACAGTTTATTTTATTTGAAAGTATGCCCATTTGAATTGATAATTTCAATCTTAAATCTAGTTCCACATCCAGCTCATTTTGAAATCAGTGAAACAAGTACAGAAAATACGCTTTCCCAAACAAATGGGAAAAGATATCAGGTGCTTCACATTTTTATTGAACAGTTCTGTGTTTTCAGAGCAAATATTTATTCAAAAGTCATCCAGCTGATTTTTTGTGGTGACCAGTTTTAAAGAGTTATGAGCTCTATGAATCCATGGAGCCATAAAATAACTCTGTGATCCTCAGGTTGGATGGGAGCAGTGTTCTTAAGTATTTTGAATTAAAAAAAAAAAATCTAACAAAGGTATAAATAATGAAAAAATCTTTTGGTGATGAATATTAATTTCTTTAGAATAAGTAGTTTAATATAAACCTACTCTTTAGTTATCAATCACTCCTTCATTTGGAAATTGTTAAATACACTCTTATACCCATGAAAACCATTAATAATTCTTTAGTGGGTATATAAAGAAAGATGAATGATCTGTGACCTACCCCCAACATTATCACACAAATAACACACAGAGGTAAGCACAAGAGAGTTATAAATTTATTTCCAGAAAAACAAGGTACAGCTCAATGAGGGAGAGGCACTTGAGAAATAGCGTTAAGCATAAGCCAGATGGGCTACAATGCACAAGGGGCACCGCCAAGGCCTGATGGTTACTAAAACAATAACAAACACCAGGTGACTCCTTATACTTAGACATTCCAAAATGGTGTAATCAGAGAATGGCATTAAAGATCTAACAAATTGGTCTCCTGTTACACAATAATAAACATCTATCAACAACATGGGCAGAGAGCCAACACCTTCCCAAAGTTCAAAACATTAGGTGAGTCAAGAGCTCAAGTCCCTTACCTAAACAATGATAGCGACATAAATGTAATACTTGACATAATATAAAGTCCAAGCTTAAGTAAGAATACTTAAATGATTTAATAACAAACAAGATGCCCCCTGTGGATATAAGTACCGGGTGGCCCGCGGCCCCAAATTTAACAACCATATAAAAATAGACACCAGCAAAGAAACAACAATAAACTAGCCTGACATTAACATTCAACAAAGTGTCCATACTACAATTATTCTCTCCGCCAGCTCGCGGCCCCACATTTAACCAACCTTGGTAGGAAACAAGCCGGTAAATATACTCTATTTGCGCAAATTAAAGATACAAAAAATATTAATGCAGACCAAGTATTCATTTAGTAAACATTGCCTTAAGGGTTGACATATCTGATCATCACAATAAATATCAGTCGTAGATATATGAATTGAATTTTGAAAGGTAGAAGATTTAAAGCCAAAATGAATTTAGAAAACAGCGACGAGCCTACATAATAGTAACGCTATTTACCTTGAAAGCCCAGAGTGCAATGTGTGTCCCTACTCTGGGCTCCAACCATTATATATCCTGTGGTAAACATGTGTTCTCAGTGCGCGGAGTAGGGGAATAGGGGAGGTTGTTCCAGAACATACTCACGAGCCTACGAGCATTGGTCACAAGCAGAAATACAGTCCATAGAAGTTTTTTGAGCGCGTCTGGAAGCGCATGCAGCTCGTGTCCCTTGTGGTTCTCTTGATTACTCTGAAGAAGGGAAAGGGGGGGGGGGG